>WURS02442415.1:0-14830 GCA_011762765.2 Rhinocypha anisoptera
GGGGGGAGGGGGAGGGGGGGGGGGGGGGGGGGGGAGGGGGAGGGGGGGGGGGGGGGGGGCGGGGGGGGGGCTGGGGGGGGGGGGGGGGGGGGGGGGGGGGGGGGGGGGGGGGGGTGGGGAGACTGAGCTACTGTCGCCCCGCTTGGAAGTTCCTCTCCCACGCGCGCTCCCACGAGAGCCGCTGCTCCACAAACGGCTCACTCGGATACAGGATGCGTGGGAGGGCGATGGGGTTTTCCAAGCGGGCAAAACGCGGGGCGGCGTGCCATAACGGGCTCGCCGTCGAAGATGGGGGCAATCCACTGTGCCACCGCCGCGGAGGCTAATTTTAAGAATTCGAACTTCCGACGAGAATGGCTGTGGCACTGTGGTGACTTTACATCGAATCCTAATGCACCCTGGGGTTTTTTGCACCCGTAATTCGATTCGTTCTGTACGGATTAGTATTCATGTGACCCACGCCACTCCGACTGTGAAAAATCAGTCGGCCATCATCCTGTCATATTCATACCTGTTGGCATAACTAATATGAAATAAAAGTAACCCGAATTCCAGGAAAAGTTTCCACGTATTAGATAGATTATTATTTTCATATCTCGACGGAGCGAAATTCTGCTGTTTTTTCCCGGGAGCAGAAACAGATAAGGAAGTAGCCGATAAGGCGACTTTACATTAACTGAATGGCCTATATGACACGAGTCGGTACGATACGATTAACTGACGACAAAAGGCGAGGGAAGAGTTGGGTCCGCAAATTCATTATTATTCTCCGGCGGAATTACGACAGTTCTGTTAAAATGTTGCGAACGGAAAAGTGGTTTCAAAGTATTTTTTTTTACTTGAGACGAAATATTGTGATGTAGGGCATTTCATTTACACGTCAAAATTTACAAACATAAGCCAACACCTCCCAAAAACACTGCTTAACCTGAACGTGAATAAATTACATGAAGTTCAGTAGATCAAAACTTGTAGGAGTACGGATGCAGGGAAAAGTAAAGGTTACAAACCAAACTGAACAAATGGATGCCCAAGATGGCGTGGTAGCCTAGTGACAATAACAATCGGTTAATGCGCAAAAAATCCCAGGTTCAAATCTCGGTGATAATTCTGGGCAGCCCCACATATTCATGACGATATTCTTTGGGTATAAGAAACTTCGGAAAAATCAAAGGCGCTTGAGGAAAAAAAACTACCGACCACCACAAGTAACATTCGTATACCCTGTATGAAGAACCCTATGCAGCTACTTTATGGTTTATTCGATTCCAGGTGTTGTTATCTAACGAATTGAAATCCGAAAACACTTCTTCGAAAATCAATCACCAGAACATCGAAACTTAAACGCCATTATAATTTTCGGTCACCGAGAATTCAACGTCGATACGTCTAGATGTATAAGGATTGAAAATAAAACAAACTCGCTGCACAAAACTGTTTATAATTTTTAAGTGTTACGTAAACCGCCATTTTACTTGCGCAATATTCCTAGATTGGTCCAACTGTAGTAGCTCACATTCGAGCCGAGATTCAAAAACGAAATTAAATATTCAACAGCTTCGTTTTCGGGTATCGAAATATCACTTGTGAAGAAGAACGAATGCAATAAAAAGACGTCGTCCATTAAACACATTTTTGCCTACGTTCGCCGTTTGATTGTTCCCTGTATCAATTGTAAGTGAACAGTAAAAAAAAACATCGTGTGTGTGTATATATATATATATATGTGTATATATATATATAAGTAAAATATATATATATATGTAATAGATATATTTATATATAGGATATATATATATATGAACACACACATATACACCTATGGCATCGGATTTCAGTTTCATGATCAATAAAAAAATAAAACTGACGCCACTTCCACCCGGTAAAAAATAAAGGAATAAAGGAAAAAAACTTTACCCTGCTCGTTCAAAATGGCTCAACGTAAATGAAAGCGACTTTAATTTGGCCATTTACACCAGCAAAAACACCGGCAGCTCGTTCGATCGCCTTTTACAATTGGATCGAATGGCCAAACCTTCCACTTCAGATGCGACACGCAGATACTTAAGAGGTTGTAACATTTACATTGTGTGAATCTACACCTTATGAATCTACATGTTACATACGGAGCCTGTCACTACGAGTGTGTGAGTAATCGAGTATAATGGGACGCATGCATAATGCGTGTCAGACTATGCCTGCAATTTCGCTGGTGCTTTGGACCGAATGTTCCTTTTTCACATCTCGGAACAAATAATGCTGCATAAAGAACAATCGTGCCACTACGGCCCAGTCCATGTATTTAATTCAATGGAAGAACTTTCGTGAGTAAGAACATCGGGTCGTTAAGCGACGGATCCACTTTCACCTCTTCAACTTTAAAATTGGCCTCCAAAAACAATTTCCTCTGTTTGATTCTCGCACACGACTTAATTTTATCGAGAGAAATTCTACCAGACTGCCACTGCCTCTTTGAAACAGGAACGTCCGTCGCCATTCATTCAATATTAATAGGTAGACAGCTCAAAAACTACAGCTGAAACTTAGCTCTCGTTAATAGTGACAATGAAAAGGGAAAGAGATGTTTAAACTTAAAATGTCTTCTGAGTCAGTTGTAGGGGTGTGGTACACACGGTGCAATAATACGAATGAAAAGATTCTTATTAGGTAAACGCCAGAATGTTTCAAACAACTTAATTTTCCTCAAATCACCGTTTCAATTACCAATGCCTAAACATTAAGATAATATGGTCTGCTTCATATCAAATCTATTTTGGCTCTCGATTATACAGTAAGATTTTAATAAGCTACGGGGTAAATGTATGATAAAATATTTACATAGCCATAACAACATATTCTCGCATGTGAAAATTGTTTTTGGAACTAATTACGTTCAATTGACATTTTTACACTAGCACCTCCTACGACTTTGCAGGAGCTCCCGTGTACAAAATAATTAAGAATGAAAAGGGATTTAAATATTCATTTAATTTCAACGAAGTTATAAACAGGAAGTGTGTTGGAATGGGAAAAAATGGACGGGAATTCATTCTGCATGTGCCATTTTTGATTCTAGGATTTATACAGCATAATTTATATTTTGAAACTGGGGAAAGGGAAATATCACATAACTGAGCAAACACTTACTGACAAGGTGCACACGCAATTGAAAAAGATACTTCGGTCAAATAGAATTAAACCATGAAACAAGAGGATCAGTTTGCCACTTTGAAAGAAATTTACGACCCACGACCATGCACATAAAAAAATAACAGGCCGTTTTGTCTTGTTAATCTCTTACCGATATGAATAATTTATGCGACAGTTAGTGATAATGATCGAATAATGAGGGATACTTCATCAGGGAAACATAACTGCCGGACACGGCGAGCTCGAAGGGAATATTTTCGCCAATTATCCTTGGTTCTTTCAACACCTTTCACTCGACGGTCGTCGCGAAAACAAAACGCTTCCATCGGACTCACGGCGGCCAACCTCAAGAGCGATACCCCTCCGGTCGTCACGCCGCTCGACTGCGAAGTGGATCGCTACCTCCTCAACAACTTTCCGTCTTCCCACCCGCATCATAACCATCACGGCCAAAACGAGCACCTACTTTTGGCGGACCGGAAACGAGACACGTTCGTCCGTGGTGCGACTACAGCCCTCCTTTTCCTCCGATGCGAGTCCCACGAAACCCGCTCACGCGCACAAAACAGACGCGTCCCGCCTCCACCCCGGTCACGAGACACGCGCCACCCGACCTCCTCCTCCCACCGAATAAATCTCAGATTTCACCCCGAACGAAAGAAAAAACCGGCGGCGAGAGACGGATCCACCAGAGGCGGTGCCGTCGGCGGGGGAGGCGTGCTAAGGGGGGCGGGGGAGGTTTTGATGGAGGGGAGGGGTGGTGGAATTACCGTTTCCGACGCCCCTACAAACCCCGTCACAACAAGGAAAGAGGCCCGGAATGGCGGGGGGAGGGGACGGAGGCTCGGGATCCGACCGCATTAGGTGGGGTCAGCGAGTGGACCGGAGGGACGGCATCGCCGCCCTCTCTCAAGTGCTTAGGCATTAGCCACGCTCGGGAGGAGCTCAGCTCGGCGGGGGGCCAGTCACTTCGCCGGACGTGTGCGGGCGGCCCGAGATGCACCCTCTCAAGGTCCTACTACTATGACCTTCAAGGCCCCTCACCTAAGCTCTCCGCCCCCGTTACTTCCCACTTGTCCACTTCCCGTCGTCCCGCACCGCCCTTCCATTCTGGCGCCTTCCTTCCTCCCATTCCCTCGCCTCATCCCGGGCCTCCAACCCCAGCCCCAGGAGGGTGGTTTTTCCCAGTTGGTTGGATTCGTTGCACGCGCTGCGCACAAAATCGTATTTTTTTATGTCCTACTTGCTGTCGATGAGTGGCAGATGTGGGATAAAATTAGACGGACATTTAGAAAATAGAGATACAGAGAGCGTAGGAGGCGATAGTCTAATAGTTCCGCTTACTTCCTCCTGCAGCCCGCACCACATATAATGTCCAAGTTTACCTGATCCCTCTAATCATACTATATTCTCAATCGTATTTCAATCATTTTTTTGCCGAATTATTTGAAAGGCAATCGCATTAAAATGAGGCTATAATATAATATCAGAAGGATTTTTGAAGTGGAACAATTCTTATGGTTCGTTTCACAAGAGTTTGAATGGGGGAGTAAAACGGGAAAAAAGGGAAAGTGCTTGCTGCACACAACCAGCGTGTGCACATTCGTGTAGCCTGCACCTGCGGGAATTCGATGACATGGGGAGTAAAATGGGAAAACAGTGAGATGGCTTGCACTTCGAGTAGCGTGTGCTCCGATTGCGTGAACACATAGTAGCCTGCGAGGGAAGGAGGGAGAGAGAATGCGCGTGAGCCGTCTACGCACCCTGCGTTTCAACTATTGTTCACAAACACTATATTAATTTTTATGTGTAATATGTACATACTGTTATATATATGATAAAAATAATAAATTGTATCGGTTGGTAAAAATTAACGATTAATTTATTAAATCAATAATAATTCTAAATTTACGTATATCATTATATAACCACAATATAAACGGTACTTTACCATAATTTAGTAAATCACCAAAGACAGTATTCCACTTATGTCTGCCAGTCCCTCGATTGCCACATTTCTTTTATTATTTGCCACATTTGGTGAGTGATTAAATCACATGCTTGTAATCACGACGATTCTTTCATCAAACTGGGTGCATCAATTTTTACTTCCGCTGGTCATTTTATACTGTATTATCATTGTTTCTGTGTCGTCACTGTTATCGCTATCACTGTTATTTTTCTCAGTGATGGCGTCTTATTTCTCATACCTTTATTACTTTTCTAACGGCATTAAATTTACAACAGCATCCATCAAATAATCTGTTAATGACGAATACGGTTTAGTTCTAACGGATGACAGACCGGTAGTGAATTTTCTTCTTTCGCCTCGACTTTCCACCGATTCTGCCCCATTTCGCTTCTTCCTCTCAGCTTCCTTTCACGACTTGGGTTTAACGAGATGGCTAAAGGCTTTCCGACCTACTTCCTCACAACCAAGAGGGTTTCTCTCTCATTTTTTCACAAGTGTTTTCTTTTTTCCGGCTTGCTCTGAATTCCCAATACATCCCTTGACATCACATCGTTATTTTATCCGCCGGGGTGAATGCCGGGACGGGAGTCGATGGGACAAGAGTGTTAACTCTTCTGGATTCGTTATTCTCACGCCGGGTGCCTCTCCATGCCTCAGCTTCCCTTCTTGTGTACAGCGATTCCTCCTCGAGGGAAAATGGTCCATCTTCCATTCATTGGTCTCGTAAAGCATGTAATTAAGACACAAATATTGAAAATCTGTGTCAGCGTATTCTTCCAGAAATATCGATGGCACACTGAAGTTTAGTCATGAGTCGAATTCCACCTAAACGTTTAAAAAAAAAATAAATTTAACGCGGTATTTTCCAATTACATACTTACTTTAAGAAGTAATTAGCGGATTGGAGTGTCGCACGCTTATAATATTTCCCTAATGAAATTATAATCACGTTACAGCTTGGCTTGTGTTTTTTTATACTGGTTTTATTTCTCTCGCTCACACTACCTGCGTGAATATTTAATCATATCATTAAATTTCGTTATATCCAGATAATTGGAGAGAGCATCGAATGTAATAGCTGCAAACTAATGGATTATTTTTCTGCATGCAGTAGTTAACGTGTTTCCGATGTGGGTATCTGAAGGCGGGCGAAGAAAATTCGTAATTTGTGTAGCCATCCACATAATTCCAGTACGAGATAAAGATTTTCATTAAACCTACTGCAATGTATATATTTCTAGATGGCGTTATATCATTCCCCAGTAATGGTCCCTCAGGTGCCTGAATTTCAGTATTTTGTGACCGCAGCAATAGCAATAGCGATGAGTCTACTATTTTCTAAAGTATAAACTAAGGAAAAGGAAATATAAGCTTAGGAGGAAAAAAATATGACTAAAATATTTCTTAGTCTGGTAGTCATTATAAATTTAGTAATAAGAAAATGTAAATTTTACTTTCTTGTCCTGACACGGGAGATTCATGGCATGGATAATTTATATTGATAGTTGATAAAACCAATGCAATTTACGATATTGTAAAGGTACGTAATTTTAGTTCGAAAGAACGAAAAGTAGAATTTGATTGCATCCCTTTTCTTCAACTGAAATAATCATGATTAGAATTCTGTTTATTTTCGAAATATTGAGTTAACAATACACTCTAACCTCAATTACACTATTTTTTATTTTCTAAATTCACTAGTTGTTCTCTATATTAATGGAAAATGGATTACAGTTTTGCTCATTAATAAATTCATGATTGAAGCGATTATATCCACTATTATTTTAGTTTAATTCATATGCTGAGGCGCACTTTATGGTCAAAAGAGAATGCAAAATTTAAATTCCATATAAAGTAGTACTTTTATTCTAACATGCATAAACATGAACACGCATCACTCTAAAACATTAGGCAAATAATAATGATGGTCTATTCAAAGTACATATATTTAAAATGAATCCAGATTAGCATACGTTTTTCAGTATAAGCCTTATTTCATTAAACATTTTTGTAAAAATGACTATAAAAAACTCTAATTTCAATTAATATTAATTTTAGATGCAGCCGCTTATGATGCTAATTATCAAATGGCTGACCGCATTGATCATTTTACCGAATTTGAATTATAACGTCACCTTAAATCAAACGGTAGAATAAATCAAAAGACTGAGATACAAAGTTTAAATATCTCAATATGCTGAATTTTTGTATAATAGTGAATATCAAAAAGTCCGTTTACATACTTAGTTGTACTATATTGACCAGAGAATTTCAAAGGAAAATTATGTTTCAGTTTCCAATTTACTCCTGAGACTATACGCCAAAAGATTTTACCCTTAAATTTATCCTTTATACTTTACCCTTATTACTTGGACATTAAACATTATTCAACGGGTAAACTTTTGTTGATAATGATTACACTACAATTAAAACAAGCATCTGAGGTAGAAATATAAATAAAACTATGATGAAAAGAAAATTCTCTCAAAGTACCCTATCCTGAAAATATTTTCTTTTCCTTCTGCATGATTTCCATTCATTTTTAACTTCAGTGTAAAATAAACATTTTATTGTGAAATTCTATGTGAATCGGTCTAAAGGAAGTTTATGTCGTTCTACTGTTTACCAATCTCTCCTGATGGTAACTTATTTTTTCAGTGCATTGTCGCATTTGTACCGTAAGCTGGATTGATTCACCGCTATTTTAATCGAAAACACATTATCGACAATGAATGAAACCGAACAGCTTACCTTAAAACCAAGTGATCGACGAAACGGTAAAAGATATAAATCGTTCAAGAAAAAAGTAAAAATTCTATTTTCCACTCATTAGTGAGACAAAAATTAGCGATTAACATAAGTACTATAAAATAACCGTGCAATCTTCGTTACTAGTCATCGAAACAAACACTAGTATGCCTTTCTGTTGGTAAAAATATCACAAAAGTTCACTTAGACTTGAAGCACGGGTCTGCTCTGACGCGAGTCGATCTTTACACTTGTTACTTTCGATTTGTGATCTTCACGTTTTTTCCAGAACCACTGCCGTTAACGCGCTTTCGTCATTAGCGCGTCTGCACGCCAAGTTTCAACTCCAAAACGGGCCAATCAGAAGGTCATCATTCTACGTTCCTCGTCTTGACTGGAAGAACAGGTCACTTTCCTACGCTGGACAGGCCTAAAAAAGTGATACCGGAGCGGTGCACACGAGAGCAGTGTCGAACGGAGGGCGGTGATCGCGAGGGGCTGTCTGTTTAAAAACAACGAAGTTGAATCACCTGCAGTAAAACACATGTTAAAGATTAACACTTGTTAAAGTTGTCACAGCATTTGTTAAGCGACCTAATCCATAAATGGTAGATAGCGGGCACTGTTAAACTAAGTGCCTACTCAGTTGTGCAGAACTTTATAGGCATAGTTTTCCAAAGTGTGAAATAGGTGGCTAAGTTCGTTGAAAATACGACTAAATTTTCAACTTTGTTTCCATATTTGTTAGTATTTTTTCAGTGACACGAATCAATAATTTAAAAAATCATTTCTGTGCAAATTTAAGTGATCTGAGGAATAATATATATTATTATTATTATTAATTGCGAACAGACCCTGCCGGATCACGCAAAGCAACTGACTCCTTCCTCATCCTCCAAACCTCTCTCATTCTTTCTCCGTGGACTGTCTTTCTGTCTTCCGTCCACTTTGTCCCTGGTTTCTTTGGGACTTAATATATATATATATATATTTTATTTTCAAAATACTCCAAAAAATATTTAATTTTGATATGGAACTTCAGTCGTGCAATGCGGTTCCTAGCAAAGATAATTTCAGTTATTCGTCAAAAAAATGCATGTTCGACTCACCGTTTTATTCATAATGAACACCAAATATTTAATTTAAAATCAAAGTTATTTAGCCTTGTTTCTCGTGAAATATTAAAGACTATAACAACTGATTGTTGAAATAAAAGTAATTTTATTGTCACTGAGTAAATTTTTTTCCTAATCGGACTTATATACTACTATGAGATTGCATTGATGAAATAATATTAAATGCATCTAATATAGAGTAATGAATTATTACCGATATGCATACAAAATCTAAGCATGCTCGAAAATTTTAGGGCTTCAAATATTCTCCATACTTTAATTAAGCTTATATAAACTTTTTCAGAACTCATATTAAATTTTGCTAAATTATGTAAACAGATACTTTTTTTTCATTTTAACATTCCGTAAGTAAATAATTCTTAAAATTCATTAATATTTTATTGTTCCAAATAGTAATTCATAGTAAATAGTTTCCGGCGTGACTTCGTGGAACTGCTTCATGATTAAATGAGACACAACTTTGAAAATTCCTCATAAAATTTTATGTGGAATTTTCAAAGTTGTGTCTCATTTAGTAATTCATAGTTTTTACTTCAATTTAATTTTAATGAATAATTGACATGATTTATATTTCACGCCATTCTTGTGCAATAAATTGAAATTCCACTTGCTTACCTGATTGTACATTTAGAAAACTGTATACTATATGTTTACGTTACTTTTTAAAGGGTAATATTACCGCTAATGCATGTAAATTTCTTAAGGATACTAAATTTGCGTAATTATTGAGGATAAATATTAGTGCTTTCGTTAAGTTTAAAAAAATCAACAATTTGACATTAATTTGCAATTTAAAAAGTCTCATTGTCATGAAATAGATAGCTCCTTTTTAAAAAGGTTTTTAGTTGCTATTAACTTTTACAATTGGAGATTATATTAATTAAATGGTTATGGTAACAATTTCAAATTGACATTTGACATGAATAGAACTTGGTAATAGAAAATGTTATTTTAAAAATATTAATAATGTTTTATTAATAGTTTCTGGCGACCCTCATTGATAGAAATGGTCGCTCGCCGGCTAAACCAGTTAACGGGAGGGATAGGTTGTGGGTCTGACTCCCGCCTAGGGCGTAGTGTTTGTTCAATAGGATTTTTTTCTATAATTTGCAGAGTTACCAAACTGCCATAGCCGTCGGCGCACCCCAGTTGGTGCCCACTGAATGTAATGAATCAATGGTACTGATATTTTTTCCATTCAATCGTTTCAAATTCTGGGTTAATTTCCGTGTTCAATATTCGTTCATAATTACGTAGTACTATTCCTCAACGACGAATTTTTATCGACATAATAATTTTTGTGATGCACCGAAATGTAATCGTCATGAAAACATTGGATTGAAATTCCATTTGACCGAAAAATACTTTGGTTACATCGAAACAGAAATGAATGTAATTTCCCGTAACAGTTTAATTTTTAGTAAGAAAAACTTAAACCTTCTTAGCCCTTTACTTTTAAAGGAGATTTCACCTAATTCACGGGTGTGAAAGTATTCCAAATCTTAATATTTCGTAATTAAGCGTAATTCTATCACGACCATGGAGGATCTGAGTGGCCACCACCAGTTGCGCGTACGTTTCTGATGAAAATCTTAGCTTGGGTACATGGCACCTTGACGTGATCACAGCATATAAATTCGCATTTATTACTTGCAGTTACTTTTCACGATTATTCGTGTAATAACATAAGTATATATGGGAAAAATAGCAATGTATCCTTATGCGTTCAAGTGAGTACATTTAAGATGTAAAATATCAATGAATAAAAAATAATAAAATCAATTATTCTGGGAAATTACTTTTAGTTTTGATGGTCTCATTCTTCTTCTTCTTCTCATCTGGTCAGCAATCCGTAGATTGGTTGGCAGCAGTCTTTTGTGTCTCCATTCCGCTCGATCTTGGACCAGCCTCTTCAACTCCAAGTAAGAATGGCAGCACATATCCTCTACAATTTGTTTAAATATATTCCTTCCTGGGTCTTCCTTGCAAATTTTTCCCATGGACTGAGCCCTCTATAACTTTTCCTAGTAATCCTTCATGTGTTATAGTGTGGCCTATCCAGGTGTCTCGTCTCTTTCTCATTGTTTTCCACAGATATGGCAACTAATCAGCTATCCGTAGCACAGCTTCATTTGTCACCCTCTCCGTTCAAGGTATTTTGAGGATTCTCCGGTAGCACCACATCTCTCAAAGGCCTCTCTACTCTATTTCTCCCATCCATGCCAAGTGTTACTTCCATAAAGCATTGCAATCGACACAATTGTCTTGAGTGGGGTTTTCTTCAACCTAAATTAATATTGTTGGAAGTTAAGAGCCCTTTCTTCTTATTAAAACTGCCTTGGCCTGGTTAACCCTACTTATTAGATCTTTGGCACCGCCTCCATCCGATGTGATTTTGCTTCCAAGATAATGGAATTTCTGTACCCTATCGAGTCTTCGACCATTTAGCGTGACTTGGGCTCTTTGTGGAAATGTTTCGTGGTGGAGGACCGGGAAAATCAACACCTGGCAAACTACACTTATTACTTTATTTTTCCACGCAATCAAGGTGTTTTCCTATATCTTCAACTTTTCTTTAGTCAGCTTTGTAAATTATTTTATTTATTGACCATTAGATTTCAATTTTCCGTTTTCCATAATCCTTTCTTTAGAAAAAAAAGCAGTTTCCGTAGGTAAAACGGGCTAGGGAGACTGCTGTAATAAGTAATTTCAGTGCGTCATCCAAGATCAGAAATATTTTTTTCCTGCTCAATCCCGTCGTAGTGGAATTTAAATGACTTTCCAGGTAAATTCTACAACGTCCTTCAACTATTTTAACTATTAACGTCTATCAAGCTGATAAATTCAGGGTGTCCTATTAGAAGTGTTTAGAAATTTGAATGTCTTCTTTTTTTTTGAGCAGGCTGTCACTCTTTTCGCAGGCATAGTTCCTTTCCCGATTGCAACATAAAAAAACGGATACGTAAATGCAGCACAGCCTGCATCGCCATTTGAGGAGTCGCTTATGTAAATTTCCTCTCTAAATTGAATACTTAGGAAAACTAGAGGCGCGTGCTAGTAATGTCCCATCAACGTTCTGTCTCTTAACTTTTTTTTCGCGAAAGTTATGGGATCGCTCGATGGAGATTTAATGTCCTGCTTCACATCCAATAAACCGAATCCAAGCTGCTTAAAGTGAATGTCTTATTGCACAGGACAACCTAAAAAGAAGTTAATATGCCAGTTGGTAGATTAATATGAATGTTAAAGGAAACTGACATTATGATAAGGAAGCAAAATGAGAAAAAACATACAAGCATTCCAGCTAGCCTTATTAAATAAATACATCAGTAATTGAGATCATTTGAATGATACTTGTGTTGAGATATATGGTTATCAATAAAATGGGAGGGCTAAGAACATGTCAATGTCGTAGTAGTGTCATCAGAATTGGCCAAGAAGACTAAATGCACTTGAGATAAACCATAATAAAATTTAATATTATTTTCACATTTAAAAAATCTACTGGGAAGAAGATGTAGATTTTTTCATTTAACGACTCATTATTGGTGCCTAGTTGGTAAAGTGTTAGGTTCCTGAATTAGGGTCTAGGGATATTTCTGCTTTCTTGGAACCTACATGGAAAGGAACCGGGTGCCTTTATATCGTCCGTGATTTTACACACTTATTTTCATCATTACCATCCTATTTTATGTGTTTGAGATCACAGTAATAAAAAAATAGGATAGCACATTTTGTCAAGTTGATTAAAAATACTGGGGGTATTTCGTGACCGTCTTATTTCTTTCCTGTCAAAATAAAATTTAAATCCATTAGGACAAACTCTTGAAACTTATATCTGCATAAAGGAAATGTAATTAAATTTTATTTTATTACATTTTTGTAAAAGGATAGTCCCTTGAAGATCACTATCTCCCATTATTAATGTCGTCTTTTGTTCAACATAACCAGAAAGTTTCAGGTTACAGTTTTTCCAGTGACTTAGCCAGAGTATTCAACCGTGTATTAGTTTTTTACGTCACGTCGCGTCGGTTAAATGGTATAAATTGGTAAATTTAAGAGTAAAATTTCTATGAGCCATTTTTCTTCAAGTTCTTGTTCTGGCACATATCTGGCAAATAAATTATTATTAACAACTGTATAACAAATGCTCCTTCGCCCATTTTTTCTCTTTGACGCTCAAGCTACTCGTGGAGCATTGCATGGAGATGAAGTATAAGAATATTGAGAAGAATGCGAGTTGGAAGAAAAAGAAAATTATTGACGAGACAGAGAGATGGAAGATGTCCAACGAAAATTTAGGATATAAAAAAGCATGATTTAAACGTTAATGTAAGATAAAATGGAATTATTTTTAATGCCAATAGTTACTTTTGTGGAAAATTCAGTCTAGTTTCTACCTTCCTTCACGTTATCTAAATCGTCATACCTTTGCCTGAACTTATCTTTTTTCCCCTCATATTCCCCTAGCGCTCATTTTAATCCCCCTATTAAACGTCATTCGTTCTCCATTCTTCTTTTTCCGTCTTTTCTGTAGTTTTAAAGGCAGTTTCATGTCCTTTCTTACAAATCCATATACCTCTTCCTTGGTCTTCTTTTCCGTCTTCAATAAATCTTAATTCATAGCATACAAAATTATCTAATTACCATTACATTTTAAGTAAACCTATTTAGCATAGCGATTTTCAGTTGTCTAATAACATTCGTTGTCTCAGCCGTAACTTGGTGGAATTTGTTCAGAGTAGTGAAATAAGAAAAACTTTGTGACTCCACACAATATATTTATTACTTACGACCTAGGTTTCGTCAAATATCCCTCGTCAAGTGGTTTCTACAGAAAATTTCCATCTTCTCTGCCCCTTCCCGTCTTAAAGGTGTATATGTAGATGGAGATTTTCTGTAGAAACCTATTTGTCGAAACCTAGGTCGTAAGTAATAAATATATTTTGTGTGTAGATACAAATTTTTTCTTATTTTAATATTTTGTCTAATACAGTACATCCTACGATTCCTGTGATATGTCTGTGCTGACTTCTATTCCGTGATTATTACGATATTACACTCATTCCATATCTTTTATTGAATTAATAAATCCATGCAATACTATAATAATAACAAAAACAAATTATTGTTGTAGCTTAAATGTATGTCCATAGTACAAAATCAGGTCCAGATGCTGAAGTCTGGTCTGGTGGAAACATCTGCTCAAGATTATGTAGATTATTCAGACGAAACCGGTCGTGTGTAATCTTTTTTTGTGCTGTAGAAACAAATCTAAGCTACAAAAACCATTTGCCTTCTTTATGGAATTCCACCAGGTGACGACCTACGCAGTGAACTATGATAATTAGTACATAAAAAGTATGATATTCTTCCTTTTTCCTACATTAACTCCATTAAGTAGAGACGTCACACTCATTTATTTTTTTCCTGTGACCCATTTCCGTTGTCTAAAAATACTTTGGTGAACATTATGATATAGTTCCAAAAATAAATTCCCCTTTCACTATATGAATTTAAAAGCCAAAATCCTCAAAATAATATAAAAAACCAATTCAAACCTAGAAGGCATCATTCTCCTGGAGCGCAAACGAAATTTCCGAATCAGCCTCCCGAGAAGACCTTCATAATTGTCTGGAGAGAGACCTCCAAGGGCGGGGAAGGATTAATCGCATCCCACCACCACCACTGCCGCCTCCTCCTCCGCCCAGGGACACTGGAAAATTCATGCCTCGACTCACCTCTTAAGGGAATGGGATGCGAAAGCGTCCGCGAGCAAATTTGACTTTCGTCTGCTGCTTCGGTTTCACCACCCCGCTTTGAC
>WURS02442422.1:0-14830 GCA_011762765.2 Rhinocypha anisoptera
GTAAATTAACAAATATACGAAAAAACCCTGGCATTTTTCGCATATACCAGGTGATAGGGGCTGGCACTAAAAGGGTTTTTAGAGGAAAGGGAACTTTAGTTCCAAGCAAAAAGTGGGTCCCCTTGATATAACGAACAGTTTCGGGCATTACTAGGTGAAATCTTTCCATCTTGAATTTACATATAAACATTGCTATTCCACAAAACAATTTATTTTTCACGAATTAGGTTTCACCAGTGAGCAGCATCATCATCAGGTCCCGTTGATTCTGCTCAGCTGTAAAAACTAGGTCATGAAAAATTAATTATGCGGAAAAGCAGTGTTTGATTATCTGAAACTTCATGGGTCCCCATGGCCAAATGTGAACTTTAATTACCATTTCATTTGCTTATCTTGACCTCCTCCATTGTGGTTTTCTTAGGGTTTGCATTGGTGTGTGTATGCCATTTGCCACTCAACACCTAGCTTCTTTGAAGTGCCAATTGGTTGTTCATTATCTAGAGAGTATCATGTTACAAATCCTTCTTCTAAGCATCATCGTGATTAGTCAAGAGTTATACAGTCCCCCCTGGTACTTTCATGGTGAACAGTTCTCTCAGAGAATTCCAATTGTTATAAGAATTACTTTGAGGTTCCTTTTTGTGGCTGGTTTATATGTGAATATTTCAGTTACCTAGGTGAATATTATTAAAATTTCTTATAAAGAAATTTTAATTCAAATAAGTATTCATTTTGACTCACATTTCTATATGTCGGGAGCAAAATGAGTGATGGAGATTTCTGTTTGGCTCATTTTATATTGAGAAAACGATAAATTTTATTTCTTTTCATAAATATCTCAAAGAAATATTGAGGGAGAGGGAGAAACATAAATATCTGCCGAGTTGAATTTAAGCTCAGAAAAACTCCAACCCAGAGGACCCTTTATGGGAATTTAAAATCTGTCTTTAAAGGGTTAATTGAAAACACATGAGTAGTTATTTTGCTTTGACAACATTTTGATGTGACCATGAAAAAATATGCATTCATGGATGTTATCTAGTTCTTTGCAAAGAATTTATTTTTGTTTGACTTATTATGAATGCCAAAAAAATTGGCCATAATTATTGTTTATACCGGCTTGTACTCCAATGAAAGAAAATCATTTCATTTTTACATGAGGCTATTATTTTGAAAGCATTATGTCATAGCCGTGATAGAAATGCATCATAAAATATTTCATTACTTATAAACTGCTGTAAAATGAAGTAATGACTTACATTTAGACTTACCTTCGGGTCTATTAGGAAGTCTTTGTACTGGAAACTTCATTATTTTTCATGCTACAAACCCACTGCAAAAGGTTTTTGAGTATCTATTCACAATTTAGTGTATAATTACAGTAACTTTGTCCTGTCATATATGCTTGTAGATAACATCTTCATTGTAAATGCTTGCAAGGACCGTAGGATTTTCATAAGGTTCCTATGAATTTCTGTTCATGTTCACTTTCATTAGGGATGGCTGTCTGGAAGCGTGATCCACCTGGGGTGTTCATTTGAATATTCTAAATTAATTGACTAAATACATCCTTTTGAAGCTATTAGTTTCTTTTATGAGGCAAGAATGTACGTATAATAGGAATGTCATCATTTTGCAGGGATGTTTGTTACTGTGAGAGGGATAGAAACTCTGGGAGACAATTTCCACCTGCCCACATGTCCTGGCTTCTTCAACATCTTTCATCCCTTTGATCCTGTGGCCTACAGAATAGAAAGCCTAATAGATCCTGATCTTGCCATGTCACTTAAACCTGTTACAATTCCACACCATAAGGGACGAAAACGGATGCATTTGGGTAAGCCTTCTCAAATTTTTCTTCCATTACAAAATTGTCATTGTTCCAATTCAGGTCATCAAGATGAGGTAAAACGTACCAGTTTTGTATCTGAACCTATTTTTGTTCAGTCACTTTTCCCCATTATGAATTTATGAATTATATATACATATTTATTAATTTTGTAGCGTGTCAGTCAGTCATTCTGTATTCGTTTTGTTTTTTTCTCTCTTAATTTTTGAAGTAAAAGAGTGGGGTTTGGTGCATTGATTGTGGATTCTCTGTCTTCATGATTTGGTAGTAATTTTGGATTTTTCGCAGTAGATGGTCCAGAGAAAAATGCAATAAACGTGGCTTAACAATTATCCTGAATTATATACCACCTCTCTTTTTGTGAGTTTGTGTTGCAACCTTTTTCACTGAGGATTAGAATGTAAGGGCGCACTATCATTTTGCAAAAATTGGTGCTCTCCTCGGTCAACTACTAATTGTAGTGAGCAAAGAATTGAAAAAAGGAAAACTTTTTTCAGCAAAATAATTACTTGAAAGTATTACTAGGCTCAATGTGTGATAGAAGATGGAAATTTGTCTTTTATTTTTCGAACAATAATCACTCAATGAGCGTAGTATATGTACATGTTCAAAAAATTGTACACTCCTCAGACTACTAGAGTGAGTTTTTAAAAATTGAAAAAGAAAAAACTTTACTCCAGCCAATGTATGAAAAAAAGTTAAAATGCCTCTCTGTGATTGAAGGTGGATTTTTTGCCCTCATCTTTTACGCTATGGATTCTTGAGTACTGCCACTTGAGTAATGCAAAATAAAGTAAAAACACAAAATTCACCTCAAGAGAACACTAAACAGTGACTGCCTGCAAAAGAGGCAGCAGGTCTGCTAGTTAAAATGAATTTCATATCTCAAATTGTGTCAATTTTGGAATATCATATGGCTCTTTGCGTTATGGTCATTAGATAAATAATCAAATGTTCAATATTTGGGCACTTTGCATTTGTTCCTCATTCTCCCTCTCCCACTGTACTTTGCATATGTATTTCTCTCCACCAACTTCATTGCTCCTTGCCATTTATTCCTACCTTAATGTACTTTCTTTTATTACTCACCCACCTTTTTATTATGTATTACATTTTGTTTATTTCAGATTTCCTTAGTTATTTTTTACATTTACGTCAACATCACCATTTTCTCTATCCAATTTCTTCACAAATGCGTTCTTTACCTGATATATCTACTCAATAGTTATCTTGCATGGGTCTTAAATTACTTACATTGATCAAATAGTTTCTTGCGCAGTGAATAATTTTTTTTATTTTTGCAAGCTGGATTGCTTGCCTGGTGATGGCTCACCCCCAGCCACACGCCCTTGTGGCAGCCTGTAGGGTATTACTTAGACGTATCTCTGCTCCATGTATTTATTTTGGTCAGAGAATTTCCTTGTATAATGATAAAGCATTATCTACCAGTTATTATAGGTTTGTGATGAACTCCAAATTAGACGTACTGAGACCCACTCTAATATTAATTCCTCTACAACCCTGCATATTTCATACCAGCTATCAATCTATATAAAATACCCATTTTCTCCCTCTATTACAGTTTCTCAAGAATTAATTGTTGTCCTACTTATCTCCCTCGTATTATAAGTATTATCTCATCATTCTCTTTCAAATGCTCTTCAGAATACTTATTCATCATTTATTCATAGAAATGATTCTATTGTAATAATCTTTGGACTGCAGTGTAAGATGATGGTCAATAAAGGAGACTGAGCACCATCCCTACAGGTTGTACCTCCTTTTTTTGATTACTGCTCGCTCATCTCTGCCGTCCATACTCCCTATCAAATCTCTACTCTCCTAATCTCCCAAAAAAACATCTGGTAATCTAATACCATCTTCTACTTTCTTCAACAAAAACATGTATCATGTAGGCTAGTAGAACTAAGAACTAATAAACTCCTTATCATTTTTCCCAGAACTTAAGGAAACTATGGCAAGAATGGGCTCTGACTTGAAGAACAAATTGGTTGATTCAGTGAAAAATACGTGGAATACAATGACCCAGTACAGCGTGTTCAGCCGGCAAGAACCAGCGACAATGGAATCTGAAGTTACAAAGGTAGGAAATAGAAGTTTATCTGTTTTTTAAAATTACCTCAAAGATTTCCGTTTGGTAATCATCATCTCTTTTATGTTTCTATGTCTGTAGGTCATCCCACACATCTTGCATGTTTGTCTGTCACTCAAGCTACACTCCTCTATCTGCCTCCAGTTCTATCCGCCTTCCCCCAGGTTCTTTTTTACTTGGTCTATCCATCTTTTCCTTGGTCTCTCTCTCTCTCTTGGTCCATTCCCCCTTCTATTTCTCCTTTTACCGTTGCACTTATTGTTGTTCTGCTCACCCCCGATTCTCACCTCTTGCCCAAACCACAGCAGCCATTTCCTCATGATGCTTTCTTCTAATGTCTGCAACCGCAGTCTCTCTTTAATGTTTTCCTTTCTTATTTACCTTCTTGTTACTCCCAGGAATCTCCTCTCAGCTGGTCACAGCCTCCTTAACTCTTTCTTTGTCCGTGCCTCTGTCTCAGATGCATCTGTCAATATTGGTCGGACATAATTAAGATTTATTTCATTTTAAGTTAGAGTTTATAAATTACATATCATAAATAATAAATACACAGTATTTAAGTATAAAATTTTGATGCTAAAATTTTAAAATATAAAGTGGATTTGAATAGAAAGTGAAGATTACATTATGGGAGCTAATAAAATCTCAAATTACAATAATAAAACTTTAAGATATTCAAGAAGTTGACAAAAATATGTCATTTCTTAAATATTTCCATAAATTAAAATTTTTAGATTTTCAAACATTTATAATATTGAAGTAGGACAAAATGTGTAATATCTGCCTTTAAAAAGTCCACTTCAGGCAAAATTATCATTTATTATGAAATCAAAAATCAATATCCATTTGCAGTTGATGTTCAAACCTGAATATAATTAATGGCAAACATCTCCAATAATTGTCATAGGCTCTAGAAGCTCACCTTGGACCAGCAACTGTCTCATCTCCAGTTGATATTGGAGGTGACACAGAGTCAGAAGGTGGGGATGCTGATCCAGATGTGACACTTGGATGCTTGAATAGGGGTCGCCGTGTTGATTATGTCCTACAGGAAGCACCCCTGGAGAGTTTCAACGAGTACCTGTTTGCATTGCAAAGTCATGTCTGTTACTGGTAAGATTTTGTTCTCTTGCATTTGACTCGTACTGGCTTACCTATTCTGCATCAAACTTCTGTGATGGTATTTGATTTTTTGACCTTGCATGAAAAAAATGAGCAATGAAATCCCATTAATCTTTTCATCTCTGAATAGACATTTCATGTGAAATACAGTAAAACCTCTAGTTAATGAACCCATTATAAACAAAAGCCCTCCCCATAAATAGAGACAGTGCTGGTACATTAAGTTCATTCCAGAAAAAGTTCATTTAGCTTGAGTTTTAGCTGAAAGGGTCCAGTAGTTTCACCTGTACTTGAACTTAGACCTTAATTTGGTAGTCGAGCATTTTTTCTTTGTGCTAATCCAACTCTCACCTATATGCTAGTTCTCTAAAGGCCTCCAGGAGAGAGTAATATTTTTAACTGAATCATAAGTTATGCGTTTGACTAAACATATTTCAGAGAGTGTGTTAAAAATCTCCAGATGATATACTTACTCATGTATTTACATGCTCCGGCATTGTATATTTGATTGAAGTCCAATGCCAACTGACTAATGTCAGTATAGTCATTTGGCATGCCATAAATTTGAACTTTGGTGTCTCATTTTCTGATTGTGTGGGTTTGTTATCATTACATTACTGACCAATATAACCCCACAATGAAAACACTTGTCATCTGGTACTTGGGAGATAGAACTTGGTCTGCACACTTTTGCTTGCCACTGCCATTCGAATCACTGTAGACAGCTGTTGTTTAGTTTTATAATATGATTTTGTTGGTTATTTGCAGGGAATCAGAAGACACCATGCTGATGATTCTGACTGAAATTTACCACGCAAGTGATGTCAAACCAGACAGTGTTTTGACTGGTGTAGAAAGAGAGAAATCCCCAATTAAAATGCTCTCTGATCAGTTCCTTGCAACTGCCTCACCGCCCAAGTTCTCTGCACTCAGGTTAGTAGTTGTTATTTCTATGAATGTCATTCCATATCGTTAAAGGTAATGGCATAGAATAGTTTTTAAGTTCATAGCAAGTGTTATCTTCCCGTGGTAAATTATAAGTTCACTTCTTAAGCAACCTTAAAACCTGTTCTCCTTCCCTTTTATACATAAAAATTCTATTGTTACAGACTTGTGTCATCTGTCTTTTAGTGCTAGTTTTCTTTAACTGGTATATGCAAAAAAAAAGCCATTGGCTTTGTTGACAAATTACTTTTACTCATACATAGTACATATAAAAAAATAATATCAATGTGTTTAAGCCAATTTCTTTATTTACTCATCAAACATTTCTGTACTTTCCTATATATCATTTATGAAAAAATGGGGCCAATGGATTGGCCAGTGGCATATTTCACACATAAACCAAGGGCCTATAGATTGGCCCTCTCACACTATAAGAGTTAAGGCACACAACAATTTATTATAATACATCCTTAATGAGTTCTCTGTTTTATATGTATTTATTTAGTTTATATTTATACTCTGATATGCTTACTTTTTGAACATTTGAAAAGATTTTATTATCTTTTAATGCCATTTTGGTCCAATGCAATTGTATTATAACAACTCCTCCAAGTCATGTCTAGAATATTTGTCATCCGAACAGCATAGAAAATTTGAAATTCACAAGATATGAGGTAATTATGTATAATTTAATTTTTGATTGTTAGGCCTAGAGCTTTTCGTAGATCCTTTATAGATTATGGAAGGGGTCATTTTGTTGCAATTCAACAAAAATAGACATTGGAAGATCCAGTTAAGATGTTTTGCATAGACTGTGTCTTTAGATACTGTATATGTGACAAGTTCATTTATTAAAATAGTAATTCACTACAAGATTTTTCAGTTCTATCATAAAAAATAGCTTTTAGATGTCCTTTTTGTTGTACTTAATGCAGGCATGTTTATTATTTCATAGACCAGATGCCTGACACTCTCATGCCATAAGATTGATGCAGATACTTAATATATATTACATTCAATTTATTTATGGGATGTTCTAACTCAGTGTGTAGAACAATAAGCTATCGAAAGTAAATCCTATGTGATTACATTTTAAGAAACTGTGACTAAAGAAAAGGATTTTTCTGTCATAATACTCTGAATGTTACACCTTAAAGTAATTTCCAAGATGAGCTACCTTGGCACTCGTTTAAATTTATGATCATCAAATGGACCAGACACTGTTGTATAAAATCTCTCTGACTGACAATTTTCGTCTTCCTCAGGTTCCCAAGTTCAACATCATTGTCCTCTGAAGGCAGCACTTCCAGTCAAGGAGTATCAAGAAGTCAGTCTGTTCCTAAAATGATGAATGACCCAAATGTGGCCACATTGAGCACTTCATCACCAGGATATCTAGAATCACTTGGTCAGCCCCCTCAAATGGGCATGGATCCCACAGCCCCCATGACAGAAGCGAAGAACTTAGCACCCCCTCCTACAATGGGATTTGTGAAGCAAACACTGCAGAGGAAGTGACCCCGCAACAACTGACGACATTGGATTGCTTAATGCCCTGCAGTATTTTCGTCTTTCACTGTCAAGATGACTGTGACTTCACTTGAAGTGCTGTGAAAGTTTTCTTGACTGACATTTGTAATTGAAAGGTTGAAGTGTTGTTCCCATTCTTATTTGACACAAGTGTATTCTGCCTTAATTTCTCATCAAATGGCTGTGGATACATGATCTTTGATCATAGAATTGTATTTGCATTAATTGTACAGAGGTTTGGGTTTTTCATTTTGAGTGGCTTGATTTATATTGTTTTCCATGGGAAAATTAAATAAATTATAAACTATATTATGTTTTTTTTAATAATTTCATTTTAATGATAAACTTGTGAGAAGTTGCCTTCTCTATTTTTATATAATAGTTGTAAAAAAATATATACATAAAATTTATAGTATAATAAGAGTATATGCAACACTGTATTAAAAGCTCATATATTCAATTATTGGCTTCTAAGGCTGCAGTAAAAAGGAAAAATATATTTTTACAAGAGTACACAATTTTACAATTAGGAACAGTGAATTTAATCTCAGTTAAGCTTTAATATATGGCATGATGCTTACAAAAATGTTGGCTTCTTATTATATTTAAATTCATCCTTAAAATATTCACATCAGTGATATGAAAGACTTATGCGAATGCAAAAAATGTCCACTCATCATGAGAAATCACTAGTTGGAAGTAATCCCTGAGAAATCCTTTCGCCAGCAGATGTCAACAACATTTGCGTACTGGGGGACTATCATGCAATCGCAGGTTCTCTGGACCAACCATAGCAGTGGCATTGTTTGACACAAAATCATCGACGATAACTTGAAAGAGTTTGTCTGAAGGTAAAAAGAAAATTATAATAAAAAAAATGTGAGGAAGTTAGTATCTAAGCAGTAGAAATCTTACCAACGTTTTTTCCTGTTTTACTGGACGTTTCGAGATACTTTGCTTGAATTCCTGTAAAAGTCAAAAATAATTATTGACAATATGTCATCTAATGTTCGCTCTGCCATTCAGAATATGTTCACACAAACCCACCTTCTGCATACGGATCGACGTCTTTCACCTCTACTTCTCTTCCACTCTTTCCATCCTCAATGAGGTCCAACTTTGTACCACACAGGTATATTTTACATGTCTAGAAAAAATAATATTTTTTTAAATTGGGCCTCGTCAATCCGTTGAAACTTTTACAAAACTAAATGTACCTCTTCGTGTTTTCTCAGTTCACAGACCCAAAATTTTGCTTTCTTCCAAGAAGCTTGGCTACTTATATCATAGCAAACAATCGCTGCACTGGCACCACGATAGAAGATCCTACTCATTGCCAAATACCTATAAGTGAATTTTAAGTTTTTTTAACAGGCAACAAGCTAGTGCAAAAGAATTCCAAGTAAATACTCTCGATTCAGGTAAAAAAATACCTTTCACTGCCCGCGGTGTCCCACAAACCCAACATGAGCTTCTTTCCTTTAGACGATGCCACTGGTTTAGCGACGAAAACTGCTCCAATAGTCTGGAAAATGGCATTATTATCTAAGACATATAAATTGGTTTTTCGGCAGGCGTTGTGCTTATTTGTCATGTAAGAGATTATTTGTCTGTGTAAGAGAAAGTTAAAATGTTATCAAGACCAAAAAATAACGGTAGTCCTGAGTTATACAGAAGACAATGACAAGTGTTGGATGGCTTCAAAACTCATATGACATTGTATTAGGGTATCTACCCCATGTAAAAGTGCTTGTCCTGAAAATCCCGAAGCTAATCATGAGCAAAAAAAATCTCAAAACGTAAGTTCCGAAATACTGACCGTTTGATACTCTCCATTTTCCTTGAAATGTTGATGAACAAATCTTTCACATAAAGTGGTTTTCCCAACATATTCCTGTCCCAGCATAACAACTTTCAGGTCTACACGACTCATTATGATAAATAATACGTCTCATTGCTGGTGAATCATCTGCAGCTACTCCGCCTCTATATCCTCTTAACCACTCTTAACTGTTTAGATCGTGAAACAGAAGTTGCCATCTATTGGAGAAAAGGTGTAATAGAAAACAATGACGCACCGATACAATTAGTTGTCCTCAGTTCCGCAGAGCGACACCGGGGTCAGTTGGTTGGTCTATCCCCGTGAGAGGGGAGTTCAGTGGTTTGTGTGATTGTGGACTGACGTATCGGTCTTGCTGTTCGTCAAATGGACTGTGTTGATATTTGTTTGTGTTTTGTGATGTTCCTGTGACCTTGCAGAATTCATCTCTGTTACGTCTTTGAACAGTGAGTATATATAATCTCGGTCGTCAAGCATACGGTCATTGTAACAAGGAAAAATAACACGATTCCCCTGAAGATGCAGGCGCAAGATATTTTTGTTTTATAGGGGTTTTATCCTTCTTTAGTGATAATTATTATCTAGGTGGTGTCATCATAAGAAGGATATGAAGGCATGCGATTTTGTGATTTCGGCATTCATTAGGTTTTTTTTAGTATTGTGAGTGTCTGTTTTAACTTGGCATGTCATCTGATGTTATTATCTGTATCACTAGCAAATTATCTGACATTTAAATATCTCCTGTCATACTCATTCTCTGTGAACACGGAGTATATGGCTTTTGTTCTAAATGCTCATATTTACTCTCCAATGTACCAAATATTATTTCCCTTCATTGAAGCTGCAAAGCCCCACGTGGAGTCTCATATTGTGTATAGTTTAGTTCCCCTTGTTTTCAGAAGTTGACTGAAATCGATGGTAACTAGGCATTCATAGACGATATTAAACCTCAGCAGTTATCCTGTCATATATAAATATCAAGGTATGTCTTATTTATTTTTGACGGTAGGTCTTCGGAAGCAGGTGCCCAAAGAACACTTTCGTTTATCTTGACGGTTTGACTGTCTCTTATGAGTTATATTTGTGATAGCAAGTTTGTTTAGCTATTCTAAACGATAATGGCACATAGTAAAAGGGTATGGTGTCCCTGCCAATATCCACCCCAAATAGATCTGTTTGTCACCAGTTTTTCTTTAATTCCCAGATCGGAACGGCTTCTTTTGTGTAATATTTGTGTATTATGAAAAAATCAGAATATGGGTCATTATTCGATTTCCATCAAAACCGCAACAACGTGTGACTTATTATTATTATTCAGTCATACCTCCTTGTTTTTTGCAGCTTGACTATTCTGCTCCGCAGTGGTGCATTTCTTTTCTCTCCTCTTTTTTCGCGCCAGGTATTTTTAATGTGATGTGGGCGTGAACTCAAGACAAGTCTTCGCTCTGGATTGACTGGCTGCTGAAGTTCGGCCGTTAGTTTTGCCGTGTCGATACCATTTCATTATGTGTCCTTAAATATGAATTGGACCTCCGCGTGCACTTCGATTAAGCTCCTTCATGTCTCCGTTCTTTGTGGATATTTTCTTAATTGAGATGATCCATTGGCCAAAAATGTTGCTCACCATGAAGTAAAAACATCATTTTTCTACATCCTTTTGTAGACAATCTTCCTGTTTTACAGAATTGGATTGAAAATAGTCTTCTTTTTAGTATCTTTGAGAATTCTCGTAAAATTTATCGTCATTTTCTTATGTATCAAAATGAATTCTGTTACGTTTAAAAATTGAAAACTTATCCATTAATTGGATTCATCGACTTCATGGACTAGCAAAAAGAGTTTATCCAACTAAATTTCAGGAATTAAGTGAGTACGGTGAAATTGTACTCACCGATAAACTTCCTTTGCTTGTTTTTAGACCGTTCCTAAAATTTGGAAGCACGTAATGACATCGTGGAATGTTTTGATCTCCATGTGGTGTGTTTTTTACGAGTTTTGTTAATTCAAACATGACCTTCGCAACCATTTAGGGTTTTTTATTTTGTTTCATCGGGACATTTTATTGGACGAATATTTCCTTGATTATTTCTGCTAAGGCTGGAATCCTGCATTTGGAACACAATGTGAGATTCATTAGTGTTGTTACTCCAATATGATAAGGTTTTCTGGACTCAAACTACCCTTTGCCACCTTTAACATTTCTTTACCTGTTATTCTCCTGTAGGGATTTTGGTTTTCATTAGCTAAAAAGAAGTCCAGTGTAACCGAAGGTCAGATTTTGCATCCATTTTTACCAATATCCTTATCTGTCCGGAAATAACGTATATATTAGACATGAAATTTGTTTGCTACCCTTGCTCGTATTAATGTCGCCGTGGATAGTTGTTTTTCATATTGTGTTCGGCGATCTTCGTTCCAGAATTTATGTATATGTATATATGATAGTATATTAATAATACCATATTAGTACCATGATGCCTTTCTATCACATATTAACTCATTCCGTACTCTTATGTTTCCTATTTTACCGCAAACACTACGGTAACATCACACTAGAGCATCATTTAACAACACTGAGCGGTTACACTGGAATAACCAGGCCATCCGGTGGTGAGGGGAAGTGCACTAAGACGGACCGCTATATTTGTTACTTTTCTTTTTTTTCATTTCTTGATGCACCTCACTTTCTACGGAGAAACTTTCATTCAGTGTTCCTGCGGCTTTCTATCCGTCACTCTATCCAATATTTACAGAAAACCCATTCATGTATCTCGGTGTTAACATTATTCATGTTATTAAACTAATTCTTCCCATTCCTCCGTCAAACACAATTTTCGGTTTGGAAGAATTCCCCCTCCCATCAATTTCCACGTCTCGTTCAACTTACGGAATCTGTCCAAGTCCCCCAGTCAGAGCACTTGCGGTTACATGTCCAATCCTTGAACCTAACATATACGCGCTCGCCTAACAGTCTCCGAAACAATTTATTCATAAAACATCGCACAGCCAAGATAACATTACTCATCTTTGTTTTACACCTTTCTTCATTTTAAAAGAGGCTATAAAACAAGTAAAAATCACCCTGGCTAATTCTTTCACTATTCCATTCATTCTTAAGCTTGCTTTACTTTTTCATGCATTGCTTTCGTGGCATTGGTAACTGATCTATCATTTCATATTATTCCAAAGCCCCCAGCACATTTTCTTTCGTTGTCTCTAGCGTGTATTCTCCAAGCTTGCAAATTCGCAATGTATTTTCTTTCGCACAGAAAGTTATTTCTGAATTAATTCATGGAACGAAAAACATTTTATGATCTGCGAATCCCTTGTCAGACATGACTTAGCGTTATACTCTCCGGATTTCGCTCAAGGTCCCTCTACGTATACCTTCATTCAACGGATTGCGAAAACTTTTTAATTCTTTGCCATTCTTACTCCCGTTTCTTTTGTACATAGGTGAGATCATTGAATTCTTCCATTACGTTGAGAAATACCACATTTATATCTGCCCAAAGCTAGTCGAAAGTAACTTGAACTCATACTTATTCAACAATTTACCAGGCAATCCATATATCCATGGTGCCTCCTCCTGTTTTTCAAAATCCATAGTGATCTTAGTACGGCCATGGTCCTTTGGGGCCTCTTCATATCATAGGACAACCCATCTCGATGAACACGACACCAATGCCCTGGGCGGGACTCGAATCCGCGACCTTCGAAAAAAAAAAATTAGCAGGAGAGCACCATCAGGCTAACCTGGCAGGCTCCTACTGTTCTCGATATTTTATTTTCACTTATACCAGCTTACCTGTAATCACGCTTAAAGTTTTCTGAAATATTTGGATCCCTTTGCACTCTGCGCCATTATTGTACACATTCTGAAAATATCCCTTCCAACAGTCTCTAACCCCTGATTCATCACAATCAGCATCCATATCCTTTGCTGGTTTCCTCTTTGTCAATTACCAAAGGTCAATTGTGTATTTGGTTCTCCTTTTTTCTCATGTCAATTCATTTTATTTTCGCAATAATTTGTATTCTCTTCGTGAGATTCTTATGTCATTTTTTCGTAGTCATTTCACTATTTTCCGAAATCCGTCGCACGCAAGCCTCTTCCTTCGAGCTCACGAATTCTTTCACCCTTCGTTCAGCTCAGTTCTCCTCCTGTCATTCGAGTCATCAAACTCCCAACAATCATTCTTTTTTCACACTTCCCCCGCGTCACACACACAAGCACACACTTCCACTTTCCGTACTTTTTTTCCATTTTTTAATTTCTGCATCTTTTCCTCAAAACATGCGTCACAGCATTCGTCCTCACCTTCCAGCCTTGTATCTTTTCGACTTTTATTCTTAACGACGTTATCCTTTTTCCTTAAAACTTGGTTTAATAAATGGCTTCCTCATTTCCTTTGACCCTCCTTCGTTTTAAATGATTCTGTTGGAATCAAATGTTTTGGTTGATAGTTGTGACGTAGGTCTTGGCTCTGTCATCTTGCTCACATGTGAGAGGAGTACGATATTTCTGCTTGCATGGCAGCTAGCGTGCTGATTTCACTCTGGGTAATTGGAATATTGATGTGGTTCTCGATCATTTGTCAGCATGATCTTCGATTCGATGTATCCGGCGTTTTAATCATTTAAAAAAAATACAGAATGGGAAATGAGCCACACGGTCAATCTTCCACCGTTAGTATAGACTTGGTACCGTCATTACGATTACTACTCGACCCCGAAGAGGACGCTGTGGACAAATTTGTCGACGCACGGTCGCACGAAACATCCTTCTATCCATGCGTTGCGCCCGACATCCCACGAAGATGCGAACGTCCGCTGCAAAATTAGTGCCGAGGGTCGCGTTTGGATGCAAGGCTCCGTTGTGGTTGAGATTGGGTTAGAGGCAGGCCATTATTGCTAAGTGTGTACGTCAACCACAAGGGAAAACTTACTGCTTAGCACCCTCCCGCGTTCCGATAAAAGATATCGTGCTATGGCATCATTACTCTATTGCTTTTCAGAAACGAAATAACGTCGAAGTTTTGTTTTTGGGAAGCGTTCAAATCTTTCGCGTGCTTTGTTAGATGCCCAATTCATCTAGGAGGAAGCGATGCAAGAAACATGTCCCCGGTAGGATGGGCTATTCCGATCGGAACGGAAACGAGTCGATTACCGCTTTGTATTTGGAAATGTGTATGCTTGCCATTAATTCGCTTATTGTTTCACGTCCGTGAATTTTTTTCTTGTTTATATCGTTTATTGATAATTTCTTTAATTTAGTAGTAGTATTTTTGTTTATTATTACATTTATATTATACACATATACATATATTATTATTACGGTTATAGTCATTTCGCACCTTTTCAAGTCGTAGATAAAAACCCATCTGGACAAACACAGCAACCATACCCTGGGCGGGATTCGAACCCGCGA
>WURS02442433.1:0-14830 GCA_011762765.2 Rhinocypha anisoptera
GTCACCTGATGATGGCGCGACGGCTAGGTTGGCATTAAAGTTTTTATGTGGAACTACAAAGTCTTGTTTTCTTGAAGTCATAGATATCTATTCCACAGCCAAGGGCTTAAAGATAGGTTTCTAATGGTAAAGTTAATAGTAGAGGCAGATACTTTGTGGAAATTCACTATATGAAAGAATAGGTAAGATTTAAAATAAAACTGCCTTTTTTCATGGAAAAAAGCCAAGTTTTATTTTATATCTTATCTATTCTTGCATGGGTTTCTAATGGATTATATTTATTCTTATGATTTACTGAAGGGTTTTGAGGACCTATAATTTCTGCAGTCTTTCCATCTAATGGGCCTATCTATTTTCCATCATAACCACATACTACCACTCTACCATAATGCTTTCTCCACCAGTCGGTTCTTTTCATTTCATGATTCTGCACTGTTATTTTTATGAATTTATAATGGTATAAATATTTATCGTAATACAAATTATTTTCTCCTATTTTAATATTTAACCTGGTTTTATATTTTTTGAGAAGATCTTTATTTACATTTCCTTTTAATTTATTTCATTCATATCCTTCACATTCCTTGGCTGACTGACTTAACAGAACCTTATATATAAATTTGAGTGAATTAATTAACTCTATATCAAGTTTCACTTCAAAGTTCAGCCTTTCCCATACCTCTCTCAATATTTCCTCTACATACACATTTAAAAAATAGGTTGAAAACAGTCTGTCTGTCTCACTCCCTTTACTAACTTTCCATCCAATACCCATACTTATGCAATCTCACTTATGGTTAGAAATGTGTAATTATAATACCTGAACTTCCAGTCCACACCCATATACATGAACTTTCCCAAGTCTGTCAAATTATTACTTGAAATTCAGGAAACATGCAAACACCCTTTTGTTATAATCTAGTTGTATTTCATTCTATGCTCTCCTTACCTCAAGTCAATCATGTTTAAAAAATAGCTCTTTCCCTTTTTAATGTTGACCTCATCCTAACACATTGAGGCCATCATGAATTAGGTGAGCACATGGATATTTATGATCTGGAGGCTGGCAACTTTTTTCTATTGCTACCCTGAAGCTTGCCTACCATACTACTGTTCAAGCTCACATTTCTTATACTATTTTGTTCTGGTGTAGCACAAGCCATGCAAAGAAACTATTTTCTCTGCAGAAGCGAGCTATTAAAGCCCTGTTACAAGTCCCCTAAAAGAATCCCAGGCAGATATCTGTTTCTGTCCCTATATATACTATCACTTCCTTCCTTATTTATTTTAAATTTGTTAAGGAATATGCTCAACATTTCTCTAGAAATGAAGAATGACATGCATGATTCTCACTCCAAAGGTGATGTTTACCTAAGCAATCATAATCTAACTTTAGCCCTGAAGGGTCCCCATCATACTTCATCCATCATTTTCAACAAACCTCCCAACCATCTAAAATCTGGACCCTCTTCCTTATTCGATGTCAGAATTTTTTGGCACATAAAGCATACTTAGATGTGAAATGAGTTTCTTGATGATCGTTGAATTTAAATTTTTAATCACACTTTATTTTATCTATTCTTGCATTCTTTCCATTGAAGAATCCATTGAATGTATTTGCCAATTCGATGTGAATAAATAAATAATAATCATAACATAGGGCATCTAACTCCAACCTAATTTTGATGATTCTCAATACAACCTTAGATTGATACAGTAGTAAACTTATTGCCCTAATTCCATGTATAAATTCCTTAATTTCCAGGTCCAAGATTTTCTCAGATTATATCTTACAATGACTGTATGTACACCAAAAATCTCTGAAACAATATACGTAGTCTAATCTGTATTGGATATTAATTTTTGTGCAGGATAATGCAAACTTTACATGCATACATTTCTTACAGTCTAAATGCTGTGGAGTTAATTCATATGAGGACTGGAGTGAAAATATTCCTCAGAGTTGCTGTAAAACTATTAAGTTTTCCTTAGTAAGATTTAAAAAATAAAATTAATTGTAATAGTAAATGTAGAATTAATAAATAAAATGAACTGTACTAAACATGAAACAGTCGACATCACCTGGTGATGATGTCAACTGCTAGATGAAACTGTTCGTTTTAATAGAAGTTGTTGACATACAAAGTTGTGTTGTATTTCTTCATCATGAAGTTCCATAAAGTCGAGTCTGATTCCATTAAATTCATAAATGTCAGGGGTTTGAGTTCTGGCTATTTGGCTGGATCATTTTATTTGATTACATGGTAGAATTCCATAATGAAAACATAGAGATGTCATAGCTTTGATGTATTTTCACAGAAGAAAAGATTACACAGGGCAGGTGTGTAATCTTTTTGTCCTGTGGAAATAACTCAAAACTACAACATCTAATTGTTTTCAAAAGGAAACTGTTGCAGGTTGTATGCCACCCATTAAGAAAAATGACTTCTTCAGTCTATAGGACTTCAGTCTATAGAATGAAACTTCTGCCAAACCCCTTTCAATGAATCCATTCTCCTGATCACCTCCCTCCCAAGAGAAGTTATTATCTCACTTCTGTAAAGAATGACGTTTTGAGACATAGCTATATTTATTTCCATTGTGTCACCTTTCAATGTGTTTATTCTGATATTCATTTGAAAAAATTTCTTGTCAAAAGTGCTGCTAAAAGGCACCATGTATATTGTTTTCTCAATATCATGTGTATAATATAGCTCAGTTACCACATCTCATAATTTCTGATATATTTTAAGGCATTTGTAGAGTTTATTTTATGAACCCTAGAATTTGATAACTGGTTTCTAATGTGTCATTTTTTCTCTTAACAAGGATCCACGATGTAATATTACTGCTTCACCACCGAATGCAATTTATGAAGATGGATGTTTCACACTTCTCTTGAAGTTTTTTCTTCATATTTCATGTACATATGCGTATTTGGTTTGACTACTAGCCTACTCGAGGTATGAGCTTATTTTTATACCAAATGAAAAGAGTGTTGAGGTACATTATGATTTTTACCACATTCTCCTAACTTTAAACCACCAGTTGGGTTTTATAACCATTTCCTAAATAACCTCCTTTAAGCCTGTTATTTAGATAAATATTTAAAAAAATAAAAAGATTATCATAAAAACTTGTTTTATAGGATAATATAGCTCTTGAATTATCTCTTTAACACAAATGTTACCTACAATGGTGAGATAATATGCATTATTATTTCTATGTTGGTATTCAAGAAAAATCCATTTTTTAAGTGAAATTAAACCTTTTAGATTAAACTTCAACACCTGAATTCTAATTTGAGAAATATAGTCAATGAGTTCCTTAACTAACCTCACCTTTCTGTAATTCTGCATACTTTCTACCTTATTATATGCCAGGTACACCTGCAATGTAGTTTTTCCCTAAATACTTAATTTCGATCAACAATTTAGAGCATATATATGAACAAATTTCTTAATATATGTAATTAGATTTTAGCTGTTTAGATACAATCTGCATATATAATCTGTTTTATAAAATGCTACATAGCAATCTGTTTAGATTATTACATTTACTGGATACTGAATCAAAACAATACAAAGAATGCATTGCATTGATGTGGTTCTTAAGTGCACTCAGCACATATTAATATAAATAACCTTTACATCCTATGCCAATGCTATGGTACCCAAAATGTTTCTTCATACTTTCATAAATATGCTATTCAATTCCAATTTGGGGATTTTTCCAAAATTTTGTCATGACTCATTTGTTTATCTTCATTAAATAAAGAATTCTCTTTTGTAAAGTGATTATTTCTTGTAGGTGTTATGTGCTGCATTTTCCTTTGTTGTAGCCACTGCAATTCTCCAAGATGAGCTTGTGGGAGAGAGAAATTATAATAACGATTATTCAAGGCATAAGAGGAAGAGAGAATTTTTTGAGTCAGAATGAATAATTTAGAAACAATTCTCAGTGAATTTTTTTTGCATTAAAAAAAATAGTTTCAAGATATTGAAGTTCAACAATAGCTGAGAAACATATTTCATATAAATCGAGTTAGTATAACTTCAGTCAAACAACATCTAGAGTGATTTTGTAGGTTGTGGATGTGTAATCATTTTTGCAATCAATCAAGCTTTGTTTCTTAGCCATAAGTATTATTGGCCAGCTTTAATGCAGCATCTCCAATATACATATATAGCTTTGTGTCATAATATTCATATGCATGAACATTTATTCCTAAATGAAAGATAAATTTCCATGACTTACCTAGGTTTCCCTATTATTTCATTATTACTTTATAAGAAAGCTGAATGCAATACCATTTTCATTAAACTTTCATCACTATTGCCTTAATGAAGAATGAAGTATAATTATAATATCAGTATAAATCATGCACCCACAATATATTATGTGTTTTATTTGTTATGAAGAGATTGGGAAATAACTTGTCACACCACTTTTGTGGTGGATAGTATGTACTATGTTTTTAATCAGTGCACAGAGGAGGGAGTAGAGAACTTTGAGAAACTATATTCAAATTATTCGAAACTAGCAAAAAACTTTGGGGTTTTCAGATTGGAGTTACAGGAGGACTCCATGCTATGAGACAGGATTATCTTTGGAGTCGAAGGCATTGCTCTTCAGGAAGTCCTGCTGTTAATAGAGGACCTTGCCTGCTTCCTTTAGGTAAGACTGAGATAAATGGTCTGCAACAGCTTGCCTGGGATATATTAGACATTGATACTGTATCTGAGGAGTTTCATTTGCAGGTACAGAAGGCACACAGACCTGAATTGCATGATTTCAGGTGTGATATTGTGGAATTTGGTCATTATAATTACAAGGGAGATGGCAATTTTTCACTTTAAGAAAATAAACTTAATTTTGACCGATTTTGATGCTGATGCTTCGAAATCATCTTCAGATGATGCAGTGACATCGAAGATGAACTCAGACCTGAAGATGATGCAGTAACATTGAAACCGGTAAAAATTATTTTTTAACAGTGGAAAATTTCTATCTCCATATCATTATATAGTACACAGACCCTATGCACGGTGATCTGCTTTTTCAATTCAATAAATTCAGTCTGCACCTCTACAGGGAACCCATAAATGAAATTGTGGAACTTTATTTTGTCAAAGTCAATTGTCAGCAACTCCTTTTCAACCTGTTTGTAAGCATTTTTTGGTGCCTCTTCCAACAAGAGACCTGACTGGACTGCATCACACACAATCGTAACCATTTATTTGGATCAAATGATGCCAGTACTGGAGCAGTGGCCACCCTATATTTTAGCCTCTGAAATAGCTTTTTATAAAATGGCAACCACTACCAAGTGTTTCCAGACTTAAATAACTCCCTCAATTGGTCTGCCAAGGCTGAAATATTTGGGACAAATGCTCTTACATATTTAAACATTCCCAATACTCTTGCAATAACTTTTTGTTTGTAGGCACTTATAAGCTAATCTGGGCCTTGACTCATTCTGAATCTGCTTTCATTCATTTCTGCTGCATTTCATTATCTGCCCCACATGTTTGACTTCAGTGACCTTCTATTGTAACTTGCTAGAGTTAAATTGTATCTACCACTCTAATCATTACTGTATCATGACCATCTTATTTTTTGCCCATGCTTAACAAATCATGAAAAAAATTATGCTACCAGGGATGTCACCAAAATTATTTGCAACCATGCTCTGAAAAATTTTGGGGGTCCATAATATGTCATGTGACACTCTTAAATATATGTAGATGACAAAAGGTTGGAGAATGAGAATTTTAAAGACTCTTATTCTAATCTTACCTGATGGAAAATTTCTTGATGGTTAAACAAAGTGAAATAAGATTGATTGTATAATTTCTCAGATATTTCAGTGTTGGTGTGAATATTATAATTATTATTGTCTAACAATAAACTTATTTAAATTTACTGGGTCAATACATAATTGCAAGTTCCCATTTCCTTTATTTTTGTTGTTGTAAGTGTTACTACTATAGTATCTATATCTCAGGCGCCGACCAGGTTAGCCTGGAGATAGTGAGCTCACTGGCTAACCCAAAGGTCGTGGGTTAGAGTCCCAACTAGCATAGGTACTGTGTTTGTCCAATAGGGTTTTTTCTATGATTTGAAGAGGTATGAAATGACCATAGCTGTTGAAGCACCCTATAACCAAAAATACTACTATAGATCAGGTTACTTACAAACTATTACTTATCACACTGCTTTTGTAGCAGATGGTAATGCATTCATTTGCTTTTTGAGTTGGTGCACTAAGTTTCAATTTTGTTTATGCTTCTAACTTATTTTTAATATTAAAGCATGAATATTACCTTCATTGAAATGGATATCAATCGGTATTCAAGTTTTCTTCAAAAGACTCTTCCAGCACTCTTTTCCTTAAATTTGAATACCTAAAATGATTTTAGAAATATGAGTACATATACATTGTTCTTAATTAATATCTGAGGTCTTATTTTTTCTGAATTAAATTAACTAACTGTGAATGATGCTTCCTAATATTGATAGTCATGTTCTTTATCCTGAATTATAAATTATGGCATAATTTCAGCTCTGGATGGGAAACGTTATCTCTTGATTGGAACTAGTAAAGAAGAAAGAAATTTTAGGCCAACATCATTTTGTTGGTTGTATGACAAAAGCTAAAGCCTTCAAGCTTCCACTCATCAATAGAAGGACATAGATGCTACTGGTAAACCTTTAGTTAGTGTATTTTCAATATATTACAGGAACACTAGTCATAATTAAATAGAATTTAATTGCCCTTAGAAAACATATAGGCACTTGAATAAGGAATCTAATGATCATCTTTGATATTATTTTCAGGCTTTCTCATTTTCAATTAAATTTGCACATAATGATAGCTACTACAGCTTCATGGAACACTATATTCATTTATATTTATTACTTAATGATTTAATTATAACGACAATCTTCCAATCCCTTTGAATCTTGACAGTAATTCTCCCATAGATCATACTAAAATCTCATACAGGGTTATATATAGGCATTGTGCTAGCACCAAGAAAATTGTGAAGGTTATATTTTCTCATTGTTGTTTTCCTGAATGAAATTTTAACAGGTGAATTACCATAGATATCTCAATACTAAATTCTAATTTTATTATAACTACTTGATATTGTTGAAAAGATAGTTTAGTGTCTTTCACATCAAAAGAGGAATAGGAAAAATCAGTTTCACAAGAATGCTGGTAGAAAAGAAGAGCAGAAGGACCCTTTAGTGACTCTTTCCTGATAATATGTCTCTGAGTGTTTGTGGTGTAAAGTGGTATGAAAGATGTTTACAGTCTTCTTGGGTTTTCCAGCAGGTTAGGGGTTCCATTCTGGCCAACATTTCAACTCTCAACTTGAGGGTCGTCTTCAGGGCTATAGAGTGGACCATCTCAATAGCCCTGATGATGACCCTCTAGTCGAGAGTCAAAACGTCAGCCAGAATGGAGCCTTCGTTAGCACCATTCACCAGAAAAGCATCAAATATGAAAAATATTTTTCATGTCCATCCATCTCCAGAAAATAACTCATGGTATCTTTAGTTTTTTTTCAGAATTAAGCTATGAGAATATTTGGGTTTTTGTCACAAATCATATATGCTAGATGCTCTGTACATTTGAATTTATTTACGTAACCATATAGGGAATGATTTTTAAAATTTGAACTCTCAAAGCAAAGAGTTCCTTGTTATATTTAAACATTACATTTATAGGCATAAAAAAACAATTGGCTCTGCTTTGGCTCATTCAATTAATTCACCAATTAGCACAAGAAAAATGTACACATATGGTTTTAGTTAATTATTATTAACATGATAATACTCTCACAATTGCTTAGATGTACACATAGAACCTTATAACCAAATGGGATTTATTAGGGAAGGATTTCTCAATCTTTTAGACTTCACATACCTCATAGAAATGTGTATAAAAAAACATTCCCCTTGTAGATTGAGAACACTGTATTTATAACATAAGACAATAAAACTCTTAAATTAAATAGAATTTTCCATGCTCTCAACACAATTTATTTTCATATTGTAACAAACTTGAAGATTTAACAGGATATCTCCAGAAGTCTTTCGGTTTCCACCATGTCTACATATAGCACAAGTTGAGATTCTCAATCTTTGGTATTATGAAGGATCCTCATTTATAATTTACCATCCTGCTGACTGGGTTTCGCCAGCTAACCCAAAGGTCGCGGGTTCGAATCCCCCCTAGGGCATGGGTGTTGTGTTTGTTGAAAAGGGTTTTTTTCTATGATTTGTAAAGTTGTGAAATGGCTATAACCGTTGAAGCACCTTATAAACTAAAATACTACTACTACTAATTAACCTTCCTAAGAAAAAGTCATTCTTTTCTACACGGATTTACCTACCCGTAAGTCCTGTTGGCCCTCCATTCACCCAGGCACCCATGAAGTCAAGCGATTAGACATGTCTCCACACTCTCCCCCCTCGATTACTGAAACCCACCCCCCTTCCCGATCCCAATGCTTCTGCACCGCGCTTAATTCTTAAGGTGAAAATACCCACACGCACTGTGGGCGAATGGCAAGTGCGCCGGCCTAGAGGGTGCTTACACTCCCGCGAATTCGAGAGAGGCCGTTCCTCCCACTTCGACGATTGCGCCGTGGGTCAGGTAAGCGCGTTAACGCAGAGTGATTTTGTTTGCCCCCAATGTCGAACTCTCAGAGGATCCGGGAGACAGGTGGGGGGAGCACGAGAGCTGCGTTGGTGGAATGAGGCATTGGAAGGAGGGGTAGGAGAGGGGAAAGGCCTGAGATCTCCCGCCTTGGATCGAGGGGAGGGGGGAGGACGACGGTTTGGGAGGGCGGGAGTGAGGGGAGGGTTCGCTTGGGATCGCAGGAGGGCGGCTGGGAGGGGAGGTCGTTGTGGTAAGAGAAAACTGGCGGGCGGGCCGACGGACTTGCCCGTTTGTTGTAGTCGGTTTAAGTCTCTGCTCGAGGTAGGTAGCGTCCGTGTCGTGCGTCACCCGTGGCCGAGTTGTTTACGTTTAATTTTGAATCGAGTGCGTGCAGCGGATCGTTGCAGCTTTCGAAGATCTCCAAGGAGTAAGGTGAGAGGATTACAGATTTTTTTCATCCTTCTTCTTGGTCCGGTTATCTTCTGCCTTCCCCTCTCTTCCGACGTCGTTACCATGGCGTTCTGGTTCCGCCCTCTACAAACCTGAGCATCATCTTTTATTGTTTTCCACGACGACGACCCTAGCTTGCTTTCTTTTCACGTCGTCGACGAGGGAAAAGATAATGTGATTTGTGAGTGAGGGGTATCTGTGCAGGTGGATCTTTCCTCGTTCGGGTGTGTTGTGTCTCGTCATCCATCGTCCGTGTCCGGACTATCCCAGCCGTCTCTGGCCGTCATTATGTGGGTCATACTTACGCCGATGTATATGACCACAAAACACGAGGACGACGTTTGTGAAAGTTCTGCGATCCCCCCTCACTCGGGTTTTGTGGATGCTGCCTGGATTTCTATTAATATGGGCTCCAGGAGTTCATAAAGAAAGCTTTGCGACTTGTGTTGTGTTTGTGTCGTGTCTCTTACCTCCGAAACGCATAATAAGAAAGTGGCTGTCAGCAAATATACCTTGTCTCTGAATGATTCCTGGTGTTCCTTGCTTTTAGAGCTCAAGCTTGACTCCTTCCTTGTATCACTATCAAAGCTTAAAACTTGTTTTTGTTGAGGGGTGTTGATTATTGAGATTATCGCTACAATTAGGTCTTTCCTCCTTACGTGGAAATTGAGGAAATACTTTTGTTACTCTGTTCCAACCAGTAGGTCAACCAACACCAGTATGGGTAGTCGAATTTTCCAAGAAATATTGTGTATGGTACGAGTATAACTAGATAACTGCACCAGAATTAAATACCCTTTTGATATTAGTGGGATGCATGTGCAAGTGTCGGATAAGCAAGCGTATGGAGGTATTCATTCTTGTATGTCCAGTTGCTTGTTTGTTCATCCGTAGAACATTCCATTTTACACATTTATGCGTATCCATTTGTCATCATGGTTTTAATTTAAACTGTACCAACAGATTCGTAGTTAGGAGTTAGATATCGGGAAGTAAATGCATTTTGCATGTGGTCCACGAAACCGAAATCATGTGATTTAGACCTCCACCTTCAATGTTATTCATTTATCCCCCTAGGTTGGGACGTGAAACATGCCAATATCAGCCAAATGCCAACAACCCATTTCATCCCAGGTGAATCTCCCTCCGTCGAAGCACACGACATGGGGTCAAAATACGTAACAGTGGGAAGTCGCCGTCATTCCCTGGAAAATTTTTTACCGTCGCGTGAAATACAGGTCGAACAAACTCCACTGTCCAGATTTATAATTACGATGGTATGTCAACCTGGCGCAATATTTAAGAAGAACGGAAGTTTTTTTTCATAGTCAAATCGTGGTACTTAATCAAATTATCGACACCTTCATACATAGTGTTTCAGCACATCATGAAGGTGTAATCCTTGAGGAAACAAGTGACAGGAGATTTTAGTCAATATGGGGAAAACATACAAAATGCAGTAATTCTGTGAATCCATGTTTCTCAGTGAAACATGATAATCTGAAGAGTGTAATACGCCCATTTGGAGGATACAATGAAATGCAATCGAATAATTATTAATCAATCCCAGAAATGTTCCTGGAGTAAGGATTTTGGGAACGATGGAGTTTTTTGGTCGTATCTTAATTTTTCCTTCTGCTTCGCTATTATCGACGCATGTCATGCTCTTGAAAGGAAGTGACTTCACTCGATAGGGACCATCGGATAGACCTTAAAATTTCGTATTGCTTTTAAATCTGGTAGTATTCTTCTTAATCTTTTCCCCACAGTTCTGGAATCGCTTTTGTAGTTGGTTTCTGGCACATACTTTTACGGCCAAACATTCATCAAAATTAGTTACAGGAGAACACAAAATCCATTCCCTGAGCTGAATCGGAACCCGCGACATATGGGTCAGCCGGCCGACGTGCTGCCCACTAGGTTAACCCAGCCGTCCTTTGAAACCTAATAGTAATCGTCCCAAATCGTAAAACACTGCTTTCTTTCTTGGTGCGTGAGGGTTTGAGGTCCACAAAATAAAAAAATTAATTCCACTGATAGTCATCGCCCCGTATTTCAGAGGGGCCGGGGTGACAGTCGGGAGGAGCCACCGCTATTTAGAAACTGAATGGACGAACAGGTTGTCGAAAGCTTGTAAAAGGGGCATAAACGTCCGGCCAGGTAACGGAGATCTACGAAATCATACATAGTTGGGCGCACAGTCTTTAAATCCAATTTATCTCATTACATATCATTTTTATATTTTGCTGCCATTAAAAAAAATCTCTGGAAGGGAAATGTATCGCGGGAAGAACCTCGGACGAAATGATTGTCTGATGAATAGATTTTGCTAGGATTCGGTATAATCATGTTCTTGTGATTGATATTCCCGTTGAGTGAATTTTCGTATCTTTATCTACTGATGACGAAACTCGAGTTGACTATTTAGCTAAAGGTCTGCAGACCTTTTTGAGAACTTTACGGGACCGATTGGGATGAAACTTATTAGAAATACAGTCGGTCCCAGTTACGCAAGTCACGACTTACGCAAATCCGTACTTAAGTAAACGGCCGCTGTCCAAGAAAATGCCATGTTGCACAAGTAGTTTACGCACAGTATATTTTTTTCATGCACGCATATTAGACTAAGCGCGGGGAAAATATCGCAAAGCATGAGTTTTAATCAGGCAAATTTCGACTTAACGTAGCTGGCACTGGAACGAATTAATTACGTAACTCGGGGGCCGCCTGTAAAACGAAAGTAGTGAAATTATCAAGAAGAAGGAAGACCAAGTAATAGCTGAGCCAAGACTGGAACATGTGGGAAACTTCTTTAAATAGCGTCTTTGAGGAAAAAGCAGCGCGGGAATTAAAAGAAGAATTACGTGAGAAAAAGACACGTTTGTAAAAAGGTAGTTGAAGACAGGAATCTTAAGCAAAGTCACAAATGATATAAAGCGTATTGAAGACCCTCGTTTTGAGCATGCCGCCGTATGGATCTAAAACCGGGTTCATGAGGAAGGTTGAGCGTAGAAATGAGGCTTTTGAGATGTGCGTGTGGCGAAGGATGGTGAAAGTGAAGTGGACGGATAGGAAAACAAAAGAAGTTATAAGAATGGTATAAGTGGAAGAGAGGGAGAATTATTGGGGGACTCCTGAAGAAGGCGGGAAGGATGGGGTGAAGGGATACTCAAGAGGCGATGGGTTATTAAGGAAAATAATTGAGAGTAAGGCATTTCAGTAAGCAAGTCATTTCCTTTCTGGAGTTCATGATGAAAACGTAGCTTAAACGGGACATTACCTATTATTATTGTTATATTTTCCCAGTAGGCCGACACAAGTGCGTGTGACAGCATAAACCCGCCAGAATTAAGGGTAAGTTATGATTTTCATCGTGCAGAAATATTTAGTATGCTTGAGTGACTAAGGTTACCCTATAGGAATAGCGAGTCGTACTACGAAGTTGCTGTCTCAAGCCTGGTTATCGGTGAAGTGCATATCTGAAGTATGTAGTCTGCACGAAGCGAGAAGGATATGGCTTTCAACTGAAGGAACTGACGTCGCAGACGAGTCAAATATCTGTCTCGTCGACAGACTAGAATGAAGCTAAGTCGACCCCAATGCTTTTTATGGAATATATGTGAGGAAAGCAATTGGATATTTTTTCCCATGTTCGGATCGTTGGTTCGGGACTATAAGAGAGAAACATTAGTCAAAGTGGACAAGTACTTGTTGAGTGTTAATGTTGCAATCTCGAAATTATCAACGAAAAATGTATCCGTTAATATGTACGTAGTTCACGATTAATCGAGAGGTTAAACGCCAAAATGGATTACTAACTCTAGGGGACGAAGTGCATTCACGTGAAACGCAGAATGAAATATATTACTGGATTATATATAGTTTTCCGATGAGTAAATCCGTGAAGAAAGAAGTACCCCATAGAGCGAGAATAGGGATATTCTTTTGGGTATAGAAATTATGCTTAATATTATTTGCATAAACAATTCAATAGTGCACAGGATGAATAAGGAGTTATATAAATTATAATAAAATAGCAGACCTGCTGTTTGCTATGAAGGCAGTCACTGTCTGGCGTTCTCTTGAGGTTAGCTTTGTGTTTTTAATTTAGTGGGAAATGTGTGTAAATGAGTGCACATATATGTTTCCCAACAACGAAAACTAATTTTAGAATAAATTGTGAAACATATAAGTAAACAATTTGGAGTAAATATTAATATTTTTCATTTCTCTGAGCAGTTTTCACTGTAGTAGACTGTGGAGAGTACCATTTTTGAGATACAGTTACTCCGCCAATCAGGTAGTCATAGCTAAAAATATGAGGGCATAAATTCAGCCTTCTATCACACAGAGAGTCATTTTTACTTTTTTGCATACATTGACGGGAGTAAAGTATCCTTATCTTTTTCATTTTTTTAAAAAGTCACTCTAGTAGTCTGAGGAGAGTACCATTTTTTGAACACGTATACTAAAATTGTGTTATTATTGTTCGAAAGATAAAAGAAAAATTTCCATCTCAAATTGAGCCTACAAAAACTTTCAAGTAGTTATTTTGCTGGAACAAGTTTTCATTTTTCATTTCTTTACTCACTACAATTAGTAGTTGACTGAGGAGAGTACCAATTTTTGCAAAATGATAGTACGCTCATCGTAGATGTATTGGACAAAATATAAACATCAAATTTCCGCCTTCTGTCGCAGAGCCTTAAGAAAATAAAAAAGTCACTTTAGTACTCTTTCTCAATTTTCAAGTGTTAGTATTTTCATTACATGTTGTCTCACATTAAAAAAACACGTTTCTGCATTTATCTCTATTGATATATATAGATAGATGAAATTGAGGAGGAATGTGGAAGTACAATTTCAAACTTATAGTTGTCACGGTTGCCATAATAACAAACTGTTTATCTTTTTGTTGTTCAGTTTTATCTCGCCTAGTCAGTTCAGTATACGCTGTACTCTTGCAATCATGTTTTTTGCATTTATCTCAAATGCCACCAAATGCTAAAAATCCCAAACTACTACCAAATTATGCAGACAGAGAGGTCACACGCAATGCACCAAACCTCTTTCCTAGCTCAAAACTTAAGAGAAAACAAACCAAAACGGTGCACCGACTTTACATCAGCCACAAAAAAAATTACTTAAAAAGTGTCTCTCTCCCTCAAAATACCACAACATGTGTTTAACATTTTTTTCCTACGGCACTACTAATTTTGCAACTACTTTAAAACATTCAAAATTTTCATTACCTGTTGCCTCACACTGTCAAAATCCACGTTTTTTGCATTTATCTCTGCTCCACCAACTGCAAAAAATCCAAAACTACTACCAAATCATGGAGACTGAGTCCACACTCAATGCACCAAACCTTACTCATTTACCTCAAAACTTAGGAGAAAAAAAAAACCAAAACAGACACGGCGTGACCTTCTTACACGCTACAAAATTAATATATTTATAGATGAAATTGAGGAGGAATTTTGGAAGTACAATTTCAAACTTATAGTTGCCAAGGTTGCCATAATAACAAAATTTTTATCTTTTTCTTGTTCAGTTGTGTAACGCCTTTTGTAATATGTTTTTTTGCATTTATCTCTGCACCATCAACTGCAAATTAATTCAAAACTACTACCAAATAATGATGACAGAGAAGACACACGCAATGCACCGAACCTCACTCTCTTAGCTCAAAACTTGAGAGAG
>WURS02442442.1:0-14829 GCA_011762765.2 Rhinocypha anisoptera
TTTGCCCGTCATATGCCACCACTTAGTAGTTCACGAGTGACAAGCTCATTCAACTCGTAAGAAATATACAATACATATTATACATAATAAAATAAAGAATACAAAATATAGTTTTTAAATTAAAAAAATGTTTTGCATGTACTATTCACTTATTTTAAAAACATTTGTTTTGTCTGCTTGCTTTAATTGAAATTGATTAATTCCTACCAATTTTTTCTGCCCTGGTCTGATATATTGTTGAATCCTTGATAGTGGAAGATTGACATAATAAAAAAATAAAATGAATGATTAATTGTACATAATTATAATAAAGGATGATTAAAATGTCATTTTCCTAGTGATGCAATTTATGAGATTAATGACAGTCCTTAATTCCCCCCAGTGAGATGTTTCACCTAAGTTGCTTCATGTGGGTTGCTTTGTAACTAGTAACATATCTGTGTTTTGGCTACCATATACTAAGAAATTTCAAATTCATTATAAAAAATGATTTCCCCTGATAAAAATTGATATTTTACTGTAAACATAGGTGTCAATGACTGCCATTTTGTTTTCACATAAATTTCAGGACCTGAACAATGTAACTCCTCAAGTTCATCTCCTTGATAAGACAGAAGCAAGGTCTGCCTATTTTAGTGAACTACAAGCATACTGGACTCTGCCTATGAAAGAATCTAACATCATAGCTGCTCTAGCAGTTGATAAAGGTGCGAGAGATATCCAGTATTCACTTCAGACATAGGATATACAAGGGTATTTGGAAAACTTGGAACTGAGTTTTAAAAAAATTGATATTTTGGGTTAATATATGATATAGCGGGTTGTGTATATTATTCCATCATGCTACATGGTCTATTGGTCTATCTGTCATTCTTTTTCATAATTTTATTTATCTCCATTTTATATTTCTTTTGCCTATCCTTCTACTGTTATTTCCAACTTTTCAAAATTAAGCCCAGATCATTATCAGTTACACCTTTGTTGACCTTTTCAGTTTTCAGATAATATAAAGTAATTTATGTACTTCTTTCATGTTATTTTTAAAAAGTCTGGATATGTACATTATGGTATTGTTTTTTCTCATAAGTGTTCCTTCTTCTTTCATATATGTTGACATTTATAATCAGTCCTCAATATCAATAGACTGTGTCAATTAACTGATTTTCCTCCACTTTCCTTCCTTTAATTCTGTTAAATGCCTCTCTTGAAGTTGTTTCCATGCAGGCAAGTTAGAAATTAACCTTGATTAATCATTTAAAAAAATTATAGCACATTGTGATTCACCATGGTGCTCTAGTATTGCGTTCAACCATACAGAATCTTGACTTACAAGTCTGCTAGTTGCCATGTGCACTGTGACTTTGACTGGCCAGCAGTAACAACAAAAGTTGTTTTTTCTTATGAACAAGCAACTTTTGCTATATTCTTTCAGCATTATTTCAAGTATTTCACAGGTTTATCACACTGACTACGTAAAAGTTGTAACACACTACTATATTCTTCTGTTAAGCATGTATATATCGATTCCACTCATGTTTGTTTTGGTTGGCTGATATCACATTGAAAGTTACTGCTAGGAGACCTGCACAACAAGATTCTTTATGCTTGATAACATGATAGTAGAATGCTCTAGTGTATTACAATTTGAATTGAAATTTTTATGATTATATTAGGGTTACTTGTTGATTCACCTTAAAAATGTGCAGGGGACCAATTCATATCATCTGTTACCTTTCCGGGGTCTAAATTCCACTTAACTACAATTTGAACTCTTGAATTGTAAAACATAAATTGTTCAATATTGTGTATGAATAGGTTAAAAGGGAGGAACATATTTATAAAAGTACTATAAAGTAAATAAAACTGTAATGTAGAATGCCTTAAAAAAGAAATACATAATATGGATATAAATTTGAGGGGCTATTAATGTCAAAATGGGTCTTATTTCTGTGTTACTTGTTTTCATAGGGGTATAATTGAAAAGCTTGATGTTTTTCAGGGACATCATACTGGCAAAAAATACATTGATGCTGAGAGATTATTAACTGAGAGGTTAACAATGATAAATAGGAGATATGTTTTTCCAGTAGCAAATTCATCTAATTGATCCAGAGTAATAAAGGAAAAAAGCCACATAGCCTATGTGATAATATAAAAAAATAGCTTTTGGATTCCATAAAATATGTTGGGAAGTAAATAGTATCTCTTAAGAATTTACAAAATCACCTAAAAATCATGTAGTGCCCATGTTATTTACATATATATGCCAAAAGAAACAAAAATAGCATCTAGCTTTATTATCCAATATTTAGATTTATTATGTTCTGGTTGATGAGGATCTATTACTATGAATATGGTACATATATGGTGTTAGAACAGGTGGAATACCACAGATATCTTAAATTTTACAGCAGTTGATAATTTTATTTTGAGTAGTATATAATTACTACCCACAGGAACAGTGGCAGATGGCTGTGTATATATATTTGAAATTTGTTCTCACTGGTATCATGCACAAAATGTAAGAGTTTAACCATTTCAGTGTTGGTCACTGATGCTATTTTAAAATATATATATATTATGGGAAAAAACAGGACAACACAGAAATGGATGAGAGAAATATATAGGGATGAAGGAATGCTTGGGATATTGTTGGAGAGTTCAGTGTTACAAACTATTGTTTAGCATGATGATTTTATGGTTTTTAAATTATTTTAATAACTTTTTACAGTAACACTCATACTAAGAACATAATATTCAGTAGGTATTCGTTATAATTTATCAACAGGTTGTACTCTTTATTTATTTATCATATGGTTATAGGTATGACTTTTTCCCATGAGCTTTTGCAAGATCTGTAGACTGATTATCTGGGCTAGAACCATGCATGCGTAGTCCCTATGCTAATGCATTATACATATGTAATTTGACTATATTTTATATTTAATGTAGGTGAGTTAATTCTTCAACACATTCTGCAGGATCTAAGCAGTAATCCTAAGGTATATCTTTCTTAGAATAGAAATAGGTAATCCAGGATTTTATTGGTACGAAATTGTCTCCAAGATAGAATTAAAAAAATAAAATATTGACGTAATAATAAATAAATATATGACGTAGAATAAAACTTATTTTTTACTATTTTTCAATTAGCACCATGGCACTTCTGAACAGTGGTTGAACATTTGAAAATTAGGAAAGGTATGGAGGTTTTACAAAGCTTTTGGAAAACTGGTGAATTATTGGGTTTATGAAAATGCATCTATGTACTGTGTTAGCATATCCATTGTATTTAACAAGTGGTGTATCATTTCAACATGTTGTTTGGATCAAAAAATTCTTTTGCAAAATCCCAAGGAATTCATTATACATATTTGAGTTTTTTAGTACAAAATTGGCCAAAAGGTTATATTCCTGTACGTTCCTACTTTAGCACCTACATTTTGAATTGAATTACTTTACACAAGAAAAAAATAATTTCTGTTTTCTAATATTTTCATATATTTAATTGATGTAAAACTCATGCTAACAGTTGAGTTCTCCATGATATTTTGTAGTTGGATTAGAGAGAGAAATATCAGTGATCAAGGTTTTGCTATGAAACTTTGTTCAAGGCTATTCTTTTAATTTAAGGGTTTATTAGTGATTCAGAACCAAATATCCTAAGTTGAGCATTGAGTAGTGTTGATATATTTTAGTCAGGAAAGATAATGAAACAAAGTAAAAGTCTGGTAAATGGAAATAAAGTCATTCTAACCCCTGTTTGTCTTTTGTATGTGTATTTTGTATTATTTTGAGGACAGGGTAGCCCGGTGCTTAGAGCACTTGGCCACTGAATGGGAGACCTGAGTTCAACTCCCATTGATGACTCTGGACACCTCCAGCTAAACCTAAATGGAATGATTTTCTCAGTATCAAATTTTCCTGTACAACTGCAAGTGGAAAAGGGAAAAGAACTGACCCCTATATGCTGCTTTGTGAATTCTACCCTAAAATGTGAAATTTTCACATTTTATGGTTGAATACTAGGGTGGTGGTGTATTTTTTAATTGATATGGTATATTTTGATTCTTCTTTGTCAGTGATATTTTTGTTTCTTTATTTATTTTTTAATGTGTTGTTTTGATAACTTTGATTTTTTATGTGTTTTGCTAATTTATTTATTGTATTAATAATTTTATCTACAGAAAAATCAAATAATCAGCAGAAAGACACAATTCATGCTTTGCTTGCTAATCCTGTGGCTTTGATGTCAATGGTGCCTTCTGGGAATTCAATAACAGAACTTCCTCTTAATAAATACTTCAGTATCCCTCGTGGAGTTCCTCCAAGATTTTGTATGGCGCCATTAGGGAAGGATCTAAAAGGATGCCTGGCTGTATATGAGGAGAGCGTGAGTATTTAAAAGGCATATTGTATATTTTTCTGGTGTAGGATGTATAACATTGGTATTTTTATTTTCTATATTGAAAATATGACCGTGTAAAGCCATAATTTCATATTAAAAAAATATTATATATCTATGAATGCCCACAGGCTATTCGCAATTTAATTTGCCAAACATAATTATTCCATTAACCCTTTCAGTGCCATGAATGCATGTTTGCATTTGATAGTATCAGTGCCGGCAGTGATACTCATACATAAATGTGAGTGGGTATAGTTGTGCCCTTGGCTATTGTTGCATATACATGTATAACATGGTGCATAAACATTTAAAGTTCTAAGAAATCATCCATGCTTGGGATATTTAAATGTTTCAAACTGCTGTGTGTAGCATCCAACTCTGTTGGAGGAAATGCTTAGCAGTGTGAAGTATCATTAAAAGAGGATTGTAAGGAATAATAAAATGAAGGCATAAATCTTCATAAGTCATTCCCTGAAGTTCAAATGAATTTTCCCCCTTATCATTGCAAAGAAAATTTTGAAATATGGTGGACAATAAATGGCATTTGGTTAAACTATTTTTAAATTGGATAATGTTTAGAGAGGAAATTCCTCCTGCTACATCATATCATTGTATATAATCTATTATGTCCCATTGACATAACAAAATGTGTATATGGCACTTCAAAATACATAACTGCACAATACCAGATTACACAAATAGTATAAACAAATGAATAGAGTAAACAAATTAACAAACAATAGTTATGCTCCACAGTATAAGTTGTGTATGTAAAAGTTAAATGTGTTTTATATTTGAAAAATTACTAAAATGAGTGTGGAATTCACTGTTCCAAAAATATCTTTTAAGTTAACCTTTTCCTTTTGGGCTTGTAGGTATTACATGTTGACATATATTTTATAATGCTTTGATTTATAAGTCTTGTTAAAAGCTGTATTTTATGTTTTGAATTTCTTTTTCATCAGTCAAACACCCTATTGATTATTGATCCACCTGCTGGTATTGTGAAGAAAGTACCTTTACCAACAGCAGCTTCATTTTTTGATGAAGCCAAAGGGATAGCAAAATCTTTCCTTGGGAGCACCTTGTACAAAGGAAAGGAAAGGTGGAGTTTCCAGACAGACTTAATGGATCGAAATTGGGGGGTAAGTTTGTGAAAACCTTTCCTGAGGTAGTAATTTGCCAAAAGTGGTTATATCAATATTGTTGAATATTGACGGTTTTTATAACAATATGATGATACAGATTTATAAAATCTGTAAATCAGTCTTGAGATGTTGAAGGTTTGAGAAAATTTTAGTTATGATTTATGCTCTCTCTCTATAGGATACTCTACTATCCAACCATATAACTGGTTCATTAAAATTAATACTTTTATTGGAATGTACATGTCATGATAGTCCAGTGGATTTTGCCCTTGGCTATTCTACCTGGGTTCAAGTCCCAGGCACACTTCCGGACACCTTCAGCTAAACCCAAGCTGAATGATTTTCTTGGTACCAGAACTTCCTGGGAAACCAAAGGTGGCACTGGGAAAGGAACTGACCCTCCTAAGCTTATGTGAATTTTTTCATGCTGTTGAGCTTAGCATTAGGTTAGCTCTTTCCTCACCTAACAAACCAACCTATGGGTTGAATACTGTGGTTTTTTATTGGAATGTATGCCAAAATGTAGAGAAGTTCAAGAAAAATAAGTCACTTATGCTTTAAGCATAAACAGATAAAAAAAATATATACCACTACATGATAATCGAGTTCCAATAAGTACATGTAGGTTATATAGGAGGATTAAAATATGAAAATTATGTTTTTCTTACTCTTATTTATTTTACAGGTTCTTTATCGAGTTGGTGGTAACCATGTTGAAATGATAAATATTGAGGAATTAACTTCTTATTCATTTAATGTCCCCTTTGAGTTGTCCTCCATGCATTTGGTTGGACGGCATTCTTGGCTTTTGGTGGCAGCAGATGGCAAGTGAGTTTGATGTGATACAAAGAGATAAATAGAGTAACTTAATCATTACATGACATCATTTTCATTCCATACATCATTTTGCTTTCCTAATAACTTTTTTTAATTACTGAAGTTTTTATAATCTGATTTAAGTTTTTCATCGTCAGTTGTTTTAGCAATATCAATTACTTTTTATATCTATTCATGTTTATAATTTTATTAGTTGTCCAGGTATGCCTTTTTGTACTTTTATTTTAATTTTACATTTCTTGACCTAAGTTCCTGGGTTATTTCCCTTTCATGCTGGAGCCCTAAACTGGTATACAGACCCTTCATATGAGTATGAACCAAAAATTACCAAAAAACGGTTGTTAGTACTGGGGGGTGATTCTAAAGGCTTAAATTTAACCCTAAAGGCTTAAAGGCCTAAAGGGTTAAATCCTACCACCCTATCCAGTACCTTTATCTGTACCTTTACTCTCTGGTATGGATAACTTTTCCTTTCTAGCTCCAAAACCTCAAATTTTTCATGGTTCATTTCTAGTCCATATCTAGTCTCCAGTGCTCTTGCTTTTGTGATTTGAGATTTATATATGTATTTGAAAAAGAATTATAATAGTTTTTATTTACCTTAAAGGCATAGACCAGAATATTCATTATGCCAATAAACATTTAAGTGCCAATTTAATGTTTCCTCTGAGATAAATTGTACTACACTGCCATAAGTTTTGCTGTCCTTTACAAAGATATATTCAATATATCTGTAATATATGTTTACGAGAGTCAGTTTCCACTTTTTCCTAAATTGAGGGGTGTTATTTTTTATTATTCTAGCATGAAAAGTGTCAATGCTACGTAGAGCAGAGTCTTTAAACCCTGTCCTTTTTCGGGAGTTTTTCAAGTTATTGTTTGAAGAGACAAAAATAAAAAATAAATAATTCTTGTTGATAACAGGCATTGATGTACTTAATGAATAAGATAGCAATTTTATAAATAAAACAAATAAAAATATTCTAAGCTGCATTTTCAAGGAAATCTTTTTATTAAGAGTTTGCATTTTTCCCCAGGAAATATATTCTTGAGAAGAAAAATGATGAAGTACCATGTGCAAATCATCTCATTTATTTGGATGAATCAGGACTCAAGGATGGGAAAGATGGAATCAGCCTGGGGCCAATTAAAAGCTGTGAATCACAATCTATGGATAAGTTTGTCCTGAGTACTGCCATTGGAAATCAAATCGATGCACCAAATCGATTATTCTCAACGGGAGAGACATATGCTGCCATAGCAGTAGGATTCCCTGAACTGAAACACAGTGAAAATGAAATATATATGTGGCCAAAACCCTATGTAGAAACTAATGAACAATACCATCCAAAACCCATTCCAACTCAGAATGGTTCAGTGATACTCAAGGATTGTGGCCAGGTAAATGAAATTTTACATCTTCTTATACTGTGAAATTTAATTCTAAAAGTAAATATTGCTATATCATGAAATATAATGTTCACCAGAGAAAACAATGGTATTTACGTTCACCTCCTAAAAATTGATTCTCATTTATTTTAGTCATTAAATTCATCAGATATTTTATTATTTTAAAGATTATTCGATGTTTGCCAGAGTGGAAAGCTCCAAAGGATGTGCTTCCTGAAACTACTGATAGAAGAAAATCAGGCATTGCAGCATTTTTAGAGGTCACTGATATCATGTCTCATAAACTACGTTACATTCCTATTCCAGAGTAAGTTTTATTTAGCAATAAGATTATACATGTTTGGGTCCACAAATTAGCATACATTTTTTGATCTGGTGCAAAAATTGTTCCATGCCAATAGGGTAATGATAATGTATATGCTTATAATTTAGTATGTGTAATATAAAAAATTCCCTTGTAGTTGAAAATGTGTGAACTGGTGAGTAATTTGCTTATCTAAGTTAAGATAAGCAGTAATTATTTATTTTGGTACATATTTATAACAATTTTTTAATTTAATTTAAGTTCAGATGAATCAAGAGTTTCAATTCATTTAATTACTATTAATTATAGGATTTTCTTAAATGATTATTGACAACATTGCAGTGGTAGTAGTACTATTATCTTTAATTTTTGGCTAATATTGGTCATAGATTTGTTCCCAGTCATTTTGAAAATAAATTATAACACAATAATGAGCCATTGTCATTTTCATTATGTAAAAACTGTAGAAATGCTAATAATTAATATGAGCATGGTGCCTTTAACTTTACCTATTGTTAGTAGCTTAGAGGGAAATTGACAGTGTGGTAGGGACATTAGAAGAATGACATTAGGCATAAGCTTTTAATGTGGGCCACAGCATTATAAGTATAGTTTGTGAGATTTAATGCAAGTAGGTTTATGAGATGTGGACATGAGAAATGATAGAGAATTATAATGTTAAAAAAAATAATGTGAATCTAATGGGAAAAGATGAAATATAAAGGGAAAATCCAAAGAAGGGGGAAAATTTGAGATAAAGGATATAGTGATATCTTTATTATTATAGTTGAGGACAGAATATCAGTTAATTATTACAATGGTAGCAAAAGAAAAGTCATTTTAGCTGGAAAGGCTACTGGTAAAAAGTGTGTAGAGATGAAGTAAGGATTAGGATGGGATTATATAAAGCAAAGTAAATAATTTCTTAGAGTTTATCAGAAATGTTCATGTTATTGTAAGGCTCTCTCATGAATACTTATGTTACCATATTCCATTTCGAAAACTTTTACCACTTCCAGCTCAACCTGATATTTTTCAAATTATTTTCCAAGATATTGACTTTTACAGTACTGTAGTCAATTTGATTTCACCTTAAATCCTCAGGTATCCTTCACCTGTTTGCTCTTGATGAATTTTATACAACACAATTTTTATCACTAATTCATATTGCATATATGTAGTGTTCCAAAGGTCCTTTTGTTTTCTTGTAAATATTTTCTCGCTGATTTTTCTTCTAGGCCTCTGGTTATGAATTCACTTGAAAGCTAATTAAATTGTTTTTTTTATATTCATTAATTATTTCGTGTTGAGACTAATGTGGTAGAAAACTTAAGATGACTCATTCATGCCATTTCAGTGCTTAGTCATTTTATGTTGATTTACTCTAAACATTGATTTTATGGATGTCATTTGCATTAATGCAGGCAATATATGGCAAATTCTAAGCTATATTTCTTATTCTCTACAGACCATCTTCCATGTCACCATATTTAGCTTTTCTTTATGGGTCAACTGATACTTCAGTGATAGTGGCTGGGACTAGTGGTAATGGTGTTGTCTCACTGGATGCAGGAGGCTCCATTCGTCTATGGGAGACTGGCTTATCCAACCTAGAACGTTCACTTAATGCATGGCGAAGAAATATTGGTTCTGGTGAGAAATATTTAAGTTTTTAAAATTGTATTTCATAAATTAGGGCATGGTATTAAGGTGGCTACTGCTAGCCTGAATGTACTATAAAAGAACTACATGGATTTTAAATGGGAACATAAAAAGGTAAGGAAATTGTATATATTTGGTAAATAAAAATTTTCCTATTTATAAATAGGAGAATTTATATTTATAGAATATTTATAAATAGCATCAGGGCACCTTGTATTTATGTAAATCATTGATAGTATAGAGGTTACTCAAAATTGTAGTACATATAATTATCAAATTCCTTATGAATTGTTTAGCATATCAAGCCCATATTAATTAAAAATAAACTGCTCTGTGTTGATGGTTGAAAAAGTATGAGAAATAGGTGTTCATTGTAGTATTAGTAGTATTTATTTGCAGTAGGTCAAAACACAGGACATGGAACTTGTGGATTTGTATATACATATAATAGCTGAAATACAGCACAATAAATTTGTACAGGACTGCATGTGTAATATACAAAATCTTGTAATATTGTAAAAAGTCAGTCAGAAAAATAATCACTTTCACTGTAGTAAGCTTTGTTTAACAATAGTTCTGTTCATTTAGGCTTAAAAGCAACTGGGGATTTAATTTACTTCATTTCTCAGGGCAACATATTGTAATGGAGCCAGAATGATAATGAATCCTGGCCAAATGCCATTCACACATAGTTACTTCTTAGCCATGCAGCTTCTTAGCCACACATTAGTAGCTTCTTAGCCACACATAGTTACTTCTTAGCTATCTTGTCTTATGAAGATTCTTCCAAGTTCCAGTAGTAAATTTCTTTGGGACATAGCCTCTGAGCAATTAAACCATCACAAGTTCTAGTCTAAGTGTCCATCATAATTAAAAGTACTGACCCTAACATTTCCTTTTGAAGATTTTGGGGGACAGTACTATTATCATGGGATAATATGTACTCATTGGGTTGTCTGTTACTCATTTATTCTCTTGATGCATTAAAAAATACCAAGAAATATGTCTATAGCACTGGGTGGGGGTTGTTTCTTTAAAAAATTGAAAATAATGCAAGGAAACCATTATCACTTATAAGTACAATATGAAATTTGATATAGGCAGCTGATATCCAATGGTTTTCACAAATGGAAATAGTATTATCTGTGTTGTAAAAATAAAGATACTTTTATGATGGAAAAATGTACAGCTCAAGTTGTGCTTGTGACGTTTTGACAGGAGACACCTTGTATTTGAACTCTTATTTTTTGAATCTATTCCAGATGTAAGGCTATGTTAGTATTACTCGATTAAGTGGTAAAATCTTCATACCTGATTTACATTAGTGAAATAAGTGTGAATGGTGTATATATATTATCAGTCAAAGAAATCATATAAACTGAAATTGAAACAACATATGTCTACTGGAATAGGAATCCATTTGTCCAGTCATTGTGGTTTTAAGAAGCCCAGGAGCAAGTTAAAACCCATTTTTTGGTTTTATTATGATGGACAGGAGTCATGAAAATTTAATTTTTCAAATCCTTTTGAAACAGTGATGTGAGGTAAAAATTAGTATAGTATTGAAATAATTTTATCAGTTATACTAAAAAAATGAACAATGGCATTATAGGTGAAATCATCTCAGGTTTTCCACTGGGTAGGGATTCATCTGCTGATTTAGTTAGCTGCCAACTTACGAATGGCTGACTCCGCCATTGTCCTCAGGAGGAATTTACACCATGAGGATGATGGTGGAGTCAGCTATTGAAATATTGGCAACTAAATCACCAGCTAAAACCCTACCTGGTGAAACTCTAAAGAAAATTTCACCAGAATTCTGCACTACTAATACTAATTCATATGATGTCATTACAATTTAATGCATGAGTGTACTGCAAAAACTTGTGCCTAAGTTGTTTCTATTTTCTAAAAATAATAATTATTTATTGTTGTGACATTTTGATTGTTAGCCTAGGTAGCATTGTGGCTATGCTTTCTTTGAGTTCATACATTTTTCAGTCCTTCATCAGGTTGAAATTCTTATTAGTCAATTGGTTGCTTAGCCATGTACTTTAGAATATTATTCCAACATTCAACATTGTAGGTCAGAGCAATCTTCAGATGACCATTGACTCCACTAGTGGGAAGGATGTCTCCGCACCAAAGTTTGGTAAAGTTGACCCAACTGGGGCACCTCATGTCGGAGGAAACACATGGGCTGGTGGCACAGGAGGGAGAGATACAGCTGGTCTTGGGGGTAAGGGTGGTCCATACAGATTGGATGCTGGCCATGACGTGCACCAGGTAAGAAACATCTAGTACAGAGTTGTGATGTAATCCATGGCTCTTGAGGGAAATATGATCTGCTCAATATGGCTCAAAATAGTTTTTAAATAATTGCAAATCATCATCAGTTACAATAAAATATAGGATTAACATTCCATGTCATAATATTCCTATTACACTGGAAAAGTTTTACTCATAGAGACAATTTCACTTATGTCTTATTATGTCTAGATTCTGTACTATCTTATAGTTGTTATTTTTGTTTCTATAAATGGGAATTCAGGAAAATCAGTAATAGCGAAAAATGAAAATTGGGTATTGTCTTTATTTTTTGCTTTACTCTATTGGAGAAGATGGTTGTTCCACTGAATTATTCCATATCTACATGTTAGAATCCTATTTTTGTTTATTTTCTATGCATAGTGTGTACATACATAGGCATTTATAAATTATATCTACATTTTTTTCAAGTAAACAAATATAAATAATATATAACTTATATTTTATCATGTTTCATCTTACAGCTTTCAGATGAGGAGAAGGCCCAAGTACCTGAGCATGTTCGTAGGGCTGCCAGAGAAATGGCTCAGAAAGCTTTCAAGGAACGCCTAAAAGAGATCAAGATGAGTGAATATGATGGCTCCCTTTATGAGCAATTTTCTTCAGGTGTCAATAAACAGGTGAATAACCATTTTTGAATGCTATTGGTAGTTATTCAAAGTTGATAGGTTCAGTGAAAAATTAAAAAAATGTCATCATCATTTAGTTCATTTTGATAAATGAGGGTAGAACCCACCTATACTAACTCACATATCAGGGTAAAGGGGCCAGTGGGTTTTCCTGTACTATGTGTGGTTTCCCAGGAAGATGTTGTATCCAGAATTTCACTTAGCCTGAGTTTAGTTGGGGGTGTCCAGAGCCATGACTTGGACAAATGCTCTACTCGCTGGCCTACCACAACCTCTATACACAATATTAATAGGTAAAATTTAATATGACTTTAGTTGATGTGATTATTCAACCAGTAATATTTCTAAAATGAAAATGCACAACCATAGTATTGATTTTTTCATGAAAATCAAGAAAGTCGACCAGCTACAGAGGTTAAACAATTAAGTGAACAAAAGATTGCAGAGATATTCTGAGCTTTGCATATAGAAGCATTTAATGTAACAATTACTTCATTTAAAGTCAAATGTGTCATTAAATGAAAAATGTCAAAATAACAGTAACATGGAGATATGGACTGTATTTTTGCAATTTCAGGCTGTCCAAGTGAAATGTGCTGGGTAATTGAAAGGTTACAGTTCAAACCTTACCAAAGAATGGGCATTGTCTTACGATATGGTGTATTTATTAAAATATTTAAATTTGTTGGTTAATGGAATTATGACCTTTGCAGTAATCTACTTAAAATATTATCAGTGTTACTACATCTTTAATGCCTTTCTTATTAATTTCCATGTATAATGAACTCATTTTCATCTTATTTTTATCGAAATGATGCATAACCCTTTAACATGTTGCGGACCGGGTATTTAATTTCAATCTCTTTGGGTAGGACCGGCATTTTAAAGGGGTTTTAACCTAAATGATGTTGATACATGAAAACTGGTCTAGCATATAAAATTTTTAATGTATTTTAATAAAATTTGAAGCGTTTTACTCACCAGAGATTTTAGTACTTTATTTTCATATGGTATTTGGTGAAACATGGCCCTTTATGGAGGGGAACCTTGCAGAATCCACAGATATCCAGAGTTTCCTTCCTAAGTTTATTTGCAGAACAAACTCGACACATCCGTGATGGATATTTTTTCTTCCCATACCCCACTATCCTCTCTAGTTGTGTTTCATCATTCCCCCCACCAGCCTTGCCAGGTTATCTTGACGAGGCGCTCGCTGAGTCGCCCTTTCTCTCTCACCGTCCGTGTCATCATCACTGGAAGACGCACTTCTTCTCTCATCACATTTAGCCCAACCCTTGGTTATTTCCAAAACAAAATTTTTGAAAGTCACACGGGTAGATGTGCTCAAGGTTTTGTACATCACAAAAGAATTAAATAGGGCACTGTTGGTTAACCACAACACAACTTTTTTTGTCCACTTCATAGTTTTTCTAAGCACTGAAAAGTGTGCCAAGTACATATCTGTTCTATCTACTCCTCCCATGTACTTATTATTATATTCCAAAATTCATGTCGGTGTTTTCTGTATATCTCCAGTCCACCTGTTTCGTTTTTCTTTCTCCCATACTCGAGTAATGAATTGTGGAAATCATCCTCACTTCCCTCTTGTCCTTCCAAGCGAGCAGCAGAACTTCCCCCCTTCTACAGAACGTGTAGTTAACTTTCTTCAAACTTTTGATTTCATGTCTAAATTCAGTGGGAAGTTTTTTTCACTAGAAGATTTTCAGCTATTTGTACGCTATTGTAATGATTGTCTTGGAACACATGATCCTAACGGTGTAAATACAGATCTAGAAGAGTCAATATGGTTTCTTCTAATTTTTTTCCCTCAGCTGTGTATATTTCTATGTTGCAAATATACCCAGTTTCACTCTCACACAACATTCACAACAATAATCCGTATTTCACCAATTTCCCTGGATTTTTATACTTGTATGAATACTTGGCAAATACTTGTATCTGCCTTCGTTCTTCATGTGATACAAATTGGTCTCATTGCACATCATTTCAATAAGATCATCCCCAAAAAACAATTTTGCTACTTCTAAAATACATTCACAATTATCAGGTGCATTGATGATTCCTGCCACTCCCTGAAAATCT
>WURS02442452.1:0-14828 GCA_011762765.2 Rhinocypha anisoptera
GGTAGATAATAATAAGGCGCGTCATCACGTGCAACAAGTGTTTTGCTCACATATTCATTTTATGAGATATTTGCGATTGAATGATTTTTTCACCGTTTTTCGACCTGAAATTCACTTAATCCCAAATATCTTCATTATTTACAGGGATAATTTTGATCTTTCATAATATTAGGTAGATAATAATAAGGCGCGTCATCACGTGCAACAAGTGTTTTGCTCACATATTCATTTTATGAGATATTTGCGATAGAATGATTTTTTTCACCGTTTTTCGACCTGAAATTGAGTGAATTTTTTGATATTTCATAATATTAGGTAGATAATAATGAAACGCATTATCACGTGCAAGGAGTGTTTTGCTCACATATTTACTTTTTGAGATTTTTGCTATTGAATGAATTTTTTCTCCGTTTTTCGACTTTAAATTACCATTATCGCAAATATCTTCCTTGTTTACGGGAATAATTTTGATCTTTCAGAATATTAGGTAGATAATAATAGAGCGCATCATTACGTATAACGAGTCTTTTGCTCTCATATTTACTTTTTGAGATATTTGTGATTGAATGAATTATTTTTCCGTTTTTTGAACCGAAATTCACATAATCGCAATTATCATCCTTATTTACTGGGATATTTTTGATCTTTTATAATATTAGGTGGATACTAATGCGGCGCATCATTTCGTGCAACGAGTGTTATGCTCACGTATTTAGTTTTTGAGATATTTCGATTCAATGAATTTTTTCTCCGGTTTTTGACCTGAAATTCACATAATCGCAAATAGCATCCTTACGTTAAAGGATAATTTTGATCTTTCATAATATTAAGTAGATAATAATGCGGCACATTATTACGCGCAACGAATGTTTTGCTCACATATATAGTTTTTGAGATATTTGCGATTGAATGAATTTTTCTCCTTTTTTTAACCTGAAATTACCATAATCGCAAATATCTTCCTTATTTACAGGGATAATTTTGATCTTTCATAATATTAGGTAGATAATAATGGAGCGCATCATCACTTGCAACAAGTCTTTTGCTCACATATTTACTTTTTGAGATATTTTCGATTGAATCAATTTCTCTCCGTTTTTCCACCTGAATCTCATAATCGCAAAAATCATCCTTATTTACAGAGATAATTTTGTTTTTTCTTAAAATTAGGTAGATACTAATGCGGTGCATCATTACTTGAAAGGAGTGTTTTGCTCACATATTTAGTTGTAGAGATATTTGCGATTGAATGAATTTTTCTCCGTTTTTCGACCTAAAATTTACATAATCCTTATGATTATGTATTTACATAATTTACATATCTTCCTTATTTACAAGGATAATTTTGATATTTCAGAACATTCGGTGGATACAAATGGAGCGCATCATTGCGTGCAGAGTGTTTTGCTCACGTATTCAGTTTTTGAGATTTTTGCGATTGAATGTTTTTTTATCACCGTTTTTTGACCTGAAATTCACATAATCGCAAATATATGTCTTATTTACAGGCATAATTTTGATCTTTCATGATATTATGTAGATAATAATGGAGCGCTTCATCACGTGCAACCAGTGTTTTGTTCACATATTTCTTTTTTGGGATGTTTTCGATTGAATGAATTTTTTCACCGTTTTTCCACCTGAAATTAACTTAATCGCAAATATCTTCGTAACAACAAAACCGAACCCTACCGACGATAAACTATCCCAATGGAACCCCACTTAACCGAAGCCAACACAACCCTCACAAAATAAGTCACCGCAAACGAACACAATACCCCTAACCCATTACAACCAAACACAATCACACAACCCAACCCAACCTTAACAATTAAATCAAAGCAAAACTAACCCAACCAAAACAAACCCAGTCAATCACAACCCAAACCAACATAACCTAACCAACCTTACCCAACCAAACGCAGTTCCACCCATCACAAACCAACCATAAGCAACATAACCTATACAAACCCAACCAAACCATAAGCATCACAGGTCAAAGTATCCAAAGATACCAACCCAATTTAACCGAACCCAACCTACCACAGACCAACCCAAACATACTCACGACAACCCACCCAAACCCAACAAAACCCAAACTAGCCCAACTGATCCCAAACTAACCCAACATTATCCGACCAAACGCATACCTCCCCAAACCAACCTAACCTAAAGCAATGCAACCCAATCGAACCCTCAACTCACTCCAACCCAACCACACGCAACCAAACCAATCCAAAACAACACAACCGATACACAACCAACCTAACCCAAATCAACCTATACCAAACCAACCATCAACATATCCTAACCCAACCCTACAAAACTCACCCAACCCAACCAAACCCGTTATAACCCAACGCAACACAATCCAACAAAAGTAAACAAAAATCAACACAAAGAAACCCATACACACCTAACTCACACCAACCCAGAAAACACAACCAATCCCGAGCGACCCGAACCCAACCCGACCAAAACTTACCGACGCCTACTCAACCCTACCAAAAAGAAACTCAAAATCACCCAACGCAAACGAACTCACTCAAACCAATCAAACACAACACAACATAACCCAACCCAAATAACCCAACCCATTCCACATCACCCCAACAAAACTTCGATGATTTTGAATTGGCTTTATTTTAAATAGCGAATCAGAGCGAGTGTGAACTGATTATCCATGATTTTTTAGTTTTTTGAGATATTTAAGTTTAAATGTTTTTCTCGACGATTTTTCAGTATTAGTCTTGGAATTGCGGTAATATCTTCCTAATCCACAGTAAAAATTGTATTCCTATAAAATAAGACATCCCAACCCACCATATCCTAAACCAACTAAAGACCACCCAACCCGATTCAACACAACGCACCTTAACCTACCCCATATAAAATCAATGAAACAGAAACCAAACCAAACCATACGCACCAATATTAACCCATGCCAAACCAACCATTCCAATCCCAACCCAACACAACGAACCCCCCCCCTCCGCCAACCCCCCATCCCAACCTAACAATCCAACTCAACCCAACCCAACCTAACCTTTCATATCTCAACGCCACGAAACTCAACCCATACATACCCCTAACCAACTCAACGCAACCAACCACACCCCAACCCAAACCAAATCAAACAAAACGAACACAACCCCACCAACCATTCCCAGCCAAACACAAATCACCTAACACAATCTTACCCAACCGAATCCAATTTCCTAACCAATAAAAACTAGCCCAACCCAAACAAACGTAACCTAACCATCCTCACCCAACCCAAATAAACTCCACCCAACACAAACCAACAGGACCAACCAACCCGAAACCAACCTAAATTAATCCAACCCAACTATTAGAAACACAGGTAAAATGAACCAAACCGAATCCAAACCAACCCAACCCGACCCGACCCAACCCATACTGCTCCATCCCAACCTAATTTAACCCAAGCCAACCCAATCGAAATCAACCCATTCCCCTCCAACCACATACAAGCAAACAAATCTCAAACTAATCCAACCCAAAAAAGCCAGGTTGATCCAAACCATAATAACCAAAACCAACCAACGTAACTCAACCAATACACCAACCCAACCATCCCCATGCTAACCTTACACAACCCAATAGAAGCAAACTATAAATAAACAAACCCAACCACACGAAACTCACCCCAACCTAAAAAACACAACCAAAACCAAGCGACCCGAACACAACCCGACCTAACCCAACTAAAATAACCCCAAACGAACACAACTCGAGCCAGCCCAACCCAACCTTACCCATTCAATGAAACCATTCCCCAACCCACCCCTTTCAACCCAATCAACCAACATCCACCCAACAGAACCATTAAAAGCTCAAAATCCCCTAAAACGAACCCAACCCATACAAAAACAACCTAACCCAACCCAAAAAAACCAAATACACCCCAAACCATCCCAAATAACCCAGCCCCAATCCAACCTAACCTATACCAATCAAATCCAGACCCAACCCAATCCAACATAAGGAAACCCAATCGAACTTAGACCAACACATTCCAAAAAAACACAACCCAAATAAACTCAATAATTCCTTACTCAACCCAATACTACAAAACACAATAAAAACCAAGTAACCCCAACCCAACCCAACAGAACCTTACCTAAATCAACCCAACCAAACCGTAAGCAACCCAGGCCAAAGGAACCCAACCCAATCAAATCCAACCTATTCCACATAACGTAATGTAACCGAACCCTACCTAAAACAGACCAACCAAAACATATGACAAAAACGTAGAACAATCTTAACCCAATCTAAAACAACCGAAACGAAACCAAACCCACACAACCAGACCCAATCCATACCGCCAAAAACGTCCCAATAGAATTCAATCTCTCCAACTCAACTCACTCAGCCAAACAAACCCCATCCTAAACCAACGCAACACAAACCAACCAATCCAAAAAACACAACACAAAAAAACAACCACAGCTAAGCAACACCAATCCAACAAAACACAATCAAACCCAACCTATAGCAACCCAAATCTACCATAAACAACCCACGTCAAAAGAACCCAACCTAAACCAAACCAAACGAACTCTTACCAACCAAACCTGCCTAACCCAACCCAATCTAACCGAACCCACCCTGACACAGTCCAAATCAACCATACAACTCACCCAAAACAAAAAAATCCCAAACTAACCCAACAGAACCCAAACCAACCCGGCCCGGCCGAACCTACACATACCGCTCCATCTCAACCTAACCTAACTTAATCCTACCCAATCGAACTTCCCACTTCATTCCATCCACACGCAACCAAACCAATCTCAAACCCACCATAACCAGAAACAAACAACCCTAACCAGACCAACCTAAACCTTAACAAACAACAGAAGACATCCTAATCCTACTCAACCAAACCTACCTAACCCAGCTAACCTCATCCGAACCCAACTCAACTAAGACCAACTCATTCCAATTAAAACAACACAAATAACCCAACCACACCTTACAAAACCCAAAACTACAAAACACAATCAAACCCAAGCGACCCGAACCCAACCCGATCCAAACCATACAACCCCAACTCATCCCAACCCACCCCAAACCAACTCACCCTAACCCATCCCAAACCAGCCTAACTCATCAAACCCAACCCTACCCAACCGAACTCAACATCATCCTACCAAAACAACTCACCGAATAAAAACCCAACCAACATAACCCAACCCATCGAAACATTACCTATCCTTACCCAACCTAACAAAACTCATACCAACCCAACCCAAACTAACCGAACCCAATCAAAACAACCCTTTTTTCGCAACCCAACTTAGATGATTTTGTACCATAATATTTACATTATCCCTAATGTATTCCTTAAACTTTATAATAATTGTCATCCTTAATAACCTTTGGTATATATATCCCAAACCAAAAAAACTCACCTAACCAACCCCATTCTAACCCGACTCAAAAAATTAACCGAACCCGACCCAACCCCTCCCATACCGCCCCATCCAAACCTAACCTAACGCAATCCAACGCAATCTAACCCAACCCACTGAAACCCAACAACACACAACCAAACCAAACTCTAATCCCAAACCAAACAAATTCAACCCAACCCAAATCAAACAAACAAAAATTTACCCAACGCACCCCAACCCAACCAAACAAAACCCAAACCATCCATCCCAATTCAACCTAAGCTAACCCCACTCACCCAACCCACCACGCTCCATCACAACTCGGGCCAACACAAAGCAAACCAAACCATAAAAACACAATACAAACAAACCCAATCACAACCAACTCACCCCAACCCAAGAAAATACAACCAAACCCAAGCGACCCGAAACACACCCAACCCATACCAACCAACCACAACTTATCATAACTCAACCATCCCCAACCAAACCCTACCTAAAGAAAACAAACACAAGCCAAACATACATATCAATCCCAAACTCAATCCAGCTCAACCCACACAAACCAACCTCAACCCAGCCCATCCAAAAATCAGCCCACCCTAACTAAACACCACTTAATCTTGGGTTGATTACGTGTGGTTGGGTTGGAGTAGGTTGGATTGCGATAGGTTAGGTTTGGATGGGGCGGGTTACGGGTTGGGTTGGGTCGGGTTGGATTCGGTTTGATTCGGTTGTATTAGGTTGGGTTGTGTTAGTTTGGCTTGGTTTGGGATGGGTTTGATTAGGTTGGGTTAAGATAGGTTAGGTTTCGTTGAGTTCAGTTATGTTGCTTCGGGTCTGATTGAGTAGTTGTTTTTGGTTGTGCGGTGTTTTGTTCGGGTGCGTTGGATTAGTTGGGTTGGGTTAGGATGGGTTGGGTGAGATGGGTTTGTTTTTGGTTGGGTTGGTTTGGGGTGTGGCAGATATGTTTGCGTTAGGTTAGTTTTTAAGGTGGGTAGGGTTGGGTTACGGTGGGTTGTGTTGGGTTGAGATGGGTTGTGGGGTGGGTTGAGATGGGGTGGGTTGAACTGGGTTGTGTTGTGTTGAGGTGGGTTGATTGGTTGGGTCGGGTTGCGATCGGGTCGCTTCGGTTTAGTTGTGTTTTGTTGAGGTGCGGCGACATGGGTTTGGTTGTTTTTTTTTGTTTTGTTTGGTTGGGTGACTTTGGTTGGGTTAGTTTAGGTTGGGTTGGAGTGGGTTAGGTTGGTATGGATTGTTTGGTTTGGGTTTGCTTGGATGTGCTTGTGTTGGGTTGGTTTGAGTTGGGTTGTCAGTTTTTGTTGGATGGGGTTGTATTGGTTTGGGTTGGATTAGTTTTGATTGTTTTGTTTTCGGGTCGGTGTCCTTGAACTGCTTATGGTTCGTTTGGTTTTTTTGTTTTATTTGGTTGGGTTGGCTTCGTTTGTTTTTGATGTTATGCATTGCATTTTGCTGGGTACGTTAGGTTGGGTTATGTTGTAATGGGTTATGTTGGGTTGGCATTGATTGTTTTGGGGTTGGGTTGGTTTTGATTTGGTTTGGGTTAGGTTGGTTTGGGTTTGGTTGGTTGTTTTGGGTTTGGTGGGGTTTTTTGGTTAGGAGTTGGTTAAGGTGGGTTGTGTTGCCTTGGCTTGTGTGGGTCTTGGTTGCGTTACGTTGTGGTGGGTTGAGTTGGTAGGTGTTGGTGTAAAGGAATACAATTTTTACCATTGATAATGAAAATATTATAATTATATATAATTGTAAATCTTATAGTAGAAAATCTTTGAGAATATCATTTAAACTAAAAAATCTCAAAAACTAAAAATCATGGAGAAACTGTGTACACACATTCTGATTCGTCGTACCAATTGTGACAATTCAGAATCGTCGAAGTTTGGTCGCCTAGGGTTGGGTTGTTTGGGTTGGTTAGGTTCGGTTGGAATGGGTTAGGTATCGATGGGATGGATTATTTTGCGTTGGGTTTATTTGATGAGTTCGTATGGGTTAGTTATTGATGCCTTAGGTTGGGTTGAGTTGGGTAGATAGGGCTGAGTTGGGATGTTTTGGGTGATGTAGGTTTGTTAGGGTTGGGATGAATTTGGTTGGGGTGTGTTAGGTATGTTTGGTTTTTTTTTGTTTTTTTGTAGGGTTTGGTTGGAGTGGGTTGGGTTCTGTTGAGTTGGGGTTGGTTTCGCAGGGTCGTGTTGGGTTCGTTTTGTTTGGTTGTGTTTTCTTTGGTTGGAGTAGATTGGGCGTGGTTGGGTTTGTTATTGTTGTATTTTGTTGAGTTGGTTTACTTTGTATTGGGTTGGCTTGGGAAGATGTTGGTTGAGTTTTGTGAGATAGGTTGGGTTGAGTTGGCTGGTTTGGCTTAGGTTGGGTTTCGATTTTGGGTTTGTAGAAGGTTGAGTTATTTTGGGTACGTTTGATTTTGTTGGGTGGTTGAGTTTGGGTTGGGTTGATTTAAGTTTAGTTTAGTTGCGTGTTGTTAGGAAGGAGTATGTTAGTTTGCATTTGATTTGATTAGGTTGGGATGGGGCGGTATGATTTGTTTGGGGTGGTTTGTCGTGAGTTGGGTTGGTTTGGTATGTGATGGGTTAGAATGTATTTCGTTGGGTTGTGTTAGATTGGGTTGGGTTGTGTAAGTATGGTTGGTTTGGGTGGATTGGTTTGGATTCGATTGGGTTCGGAATAATAGGGTTGCTTATTGTTAGGTTGGGTTGGTTTGGCTTAGGTTGTTTTGAATTGGGTTAGGTTTGGTTGGGTTAGGTTTGGTTGGGTTAGGTAAGGTTTGGTTGGGTTAGGTAAGGTTTGATAGGGTTGGTGTCGTTTGGGTTGGGTGATTATTGCTTGGTTGGGATGGGTTGGTGGGAGTTGTGTTCGTTTTGGTTGATTTTTTTTGGATTGGAGTGTATTTCTTTGGGTTTGGTTTCGTGGTGTTAAGTTATGAAAGGTTGGAATTGGTTGAGTTGGTATGGGATTGTTTGGTTGGGTTGGGTAAGGTGTGTTGGGTCGGGGTTCGGTGGGTTGCGGTTGGTGGGGATGGGAATGGTTGGGTTGGTATGGATTCTGTTGCGTAGTATTTATTTGGGAGGGTTTAAGTTGGGTTGTGCTGGCTTGGGATGGTTAGGATTGTGTTTGTTTAGCATATGGTGGCTTGAGTTGGGTTGTGTTGTTATATACAAATACAATTTTTAATGTGGATTAGGAAGATATTGGTGCAATTGTAAATCTTATAGTGCAAAATCGTTGAGGGAAACTTTTAAACTTAAATCTCATCATCTCAAAACTTAAATCATGAAGAATCAGTTCACACTCGCTCTCATCGACCATTATTTATAACTTACATGCGAAAACTGCTAATATTGCACCGTATTACAATCGAAAACGTATTATCGCAAACGATGATACCAGATGGAGAGCAGCTCACCTTTCAAAACGTGGTTTCCGAGAAATTGACAAGGAGTTGTTTTAATTTTCAACCAAAAAAAATTTACATTACTCCTCTTTTAATCCACCAGAGAAACAATTAATAACTATAGTATAACATAAACATACAGACTTTGTAACTAATAACACACACAATATACTCATCTGTCTTCACTTTTAGTGAAATTATCTCGATCAACAAGTGAACGTCCTTCCTTTTTAAACCCCTTAATATCTCCGAACACAGACAATCCAACACTCACTTGCTCGGTTAACCTTCGTCCCCAGAGCTTCCACCTTTCCCCACTTCACCGATGCTCATCACCAGGCCCGCGGAGTTATATTTTCTTATCAGACCGCCAATGAGAAGCGTCCTGGTTATCAAAAACACTCCACTTAATAGTCCGGGTGTCAGTAAGTCCCTTTTCTTACGCCGACGCCTATATAAGTCAGGTCACCGAGAAAACACGCGAGAGCTGTTTCGCGCGGAGTTGTTTCGCGAGGTGTTTACGTTCACCAATCACAGTTTAAATAACGGGCTGGAGAAAGACCAAGGAATTATGAATGTTTAACCATGTGTTTAAGTATAACCATTGTTAACGTTTAACTTGTTAAAGTTGTTACAATTTCAATATCGCCAATTCAAAATCGTCGAAGTTTGGTTGGGTTGGTTTGGGTGGGATTGGGCTGGGTTTGCTTAGGTTGAATAAGGGTGGGTTATTTTATATGGGTTGGGTTTATGATGCGTTGGGTTTGATTGAGTGATTTGGTTTGGGTTGGGGGGTATTGATTTCGGTTGTGTTGGGGTGAGTTAAGTGTGATTGGGTTTGTTTGTGTTTCGTTGGGTTAGGTTGGGTAGCGTTCGGTTTTGTTGGGTTGCGTTGGGATGGGGTGGGTTGTGTTATTTTTGTTGGGGGGGTTGGGTTAGGTTGGCATTCGTTTGGCTGGGTTGGGTTGCAATGGGTTAGAATGGTTTGTATTGGATTGGTTTGGGTTGGTTGTTTGGATTGGGATGTTAGCGTGTAGTTGGGTAGGAGTGGTTGGTTGGGATTGGGCTGAATTGCGTTAGGTAAGGTTAGCTTGGGTTGTGTTGGGTCGGGTTGGGTTGGGTCCGGTTTGGTTGAGTCGCGTAGGTTTAGGGTGGGTTGTCGTAAATTGGGGATGGCTTGGCTAATTTTTGTTAGGCTGCGTTTTCATGGTTTGGGTGAATTTGGATTGGGTTGTGTATGTGGGTTGGTTTCGGCTGACTTGGGTTGCTTATGGTTGGAATGGGTTAGGTTAAGTTGGGTTGTGTTGGGTTAGTTTGGGTTTGGTTGAGTTGGTTTGGGTTAGGTTAGTTTGGTTTTGGTTGTGTTGGGTGAGTTGGTTTGGGAAGTGTTGGGTTGCGTTCGGTTGGATTGTGTTGGTGTCTTTTGGGTTGGATCTGATGAATTGGGTTTAGTTGGGATGGGTTGGGTCGAGTTGTGTTCCTTTGGGGTGATTTGGGTGTGTTGGGGTGGGTTGGGTTGGGTTTCGTTGCGTTGAGTTTTGGATGGTTTGAATGGGTTGGATATCGAAAATGTAAATTTTTAAATCCAAAATCGGCGAAAAAATTATTTACAGTTAAATATATCAAAAAGTAATAATCAAAGAGAATCCTTGCATGGACTGATGAATGCGCCTTTTCAATATCTACAAAAAGTTTTTAAGTATCACAATTATCCCTTTAATTAAGGAAGAAGTTAGCGAAAAAGTAAATTTATTAGTAAAAAATCGTCGAAAAAGTTATTCTAAGCTAAAATATCTCAAAAACTAAAATCAGTGAGTATCCTTTTAGAAACACGATTGCGCCATTTCGATATCAACCAAATTTTATAAGCAATCAAAATTATTAATGTGAGTAAGGAGGATATAAACGAAATTTTTAATTTTTGCGTTGAAAGTCGTCGATATAATCTTTTAATCATAAATATCTAATAAGTAAAATTCAGTTGTGAAACGTCCATACACTGATGCGCCATATCGATATCTACCTATTTTTTACAAAGATCACTAATATCGCTATTGATAAAGGAAGAAAATAGCGAAAAAGTAATTTTTTGTCCCAAATCGTAGAAAAAATTATTTTAACATTACTATATCAACAACTAAGTATCAGAGACAACGATTTCACACTCGTAAATATACGACATTTCAATATCTACTCAATGTTATAAAGGATCACAATTATCACTGTGCATAGGAAGATTTTAGCGAAAATGTAAATTATATGGTTCAAAACTTTGAAAAAATCGTTTAACTTAAATAATTTAAAAATTAAAATTTGAGAGGATCTTTTCACAAACAAGCGAATTCTCCATTTTTATATGTACCAAATGTTATAAAGGATCACAATTAACACTGTGGATAAGTAAGATTTCAGAAATATGTAATTTCATGGTCCAAAATTTTTGAAGAAATCGTTTAAACTTAAATAACTCAAAAACTAAAAATCATAGAGAATCCTTTCACACACGAACGGACTTGCCATTTTAATATCGTCAATATGTTATAAAGGATCACAATAATCGCAGTGGATAATGGATATAGTAACGACAAAGTAAATTTTATGGTCCAAAATCCTCGAAGGTGGGTTGGGTTGGGAAGGGTTTGGTTTGGATAGGTTTTGTTTCGATGGGTTAGGTTATGTTTCATTGGCTTTGATTGGGTGAGTTGCTGTGAGTTGGGTGGTGTCGTTCGGTTGGCTTGGGTTGGGATGTTTTGGGTAAATTGGGCAGATTAGGAGTGGGTTGGGGTGAGTTGGGTTGAATTGGGTTGGGGTGTGGTTGGTATGTTTAAGTTGGGTTGGTTTTCGTTGGGAAGGGTTGGTTTGGGTTGTTTGGGTTTCTGTCGTGAGTGTTCAGTTCGCTTTGTTTTGGTTGTATTTTGTTTGGTTGGTGTGAGTTGGGTGTGGATGACTTTGTTTGTGTTGCGTCTTGTTCCGTTGGATTGACTTGTGTTGTGTTAGGTTGTGGTTGGTTTTTTTTTGGGTGAGTTGATTTGAGTTGGATTAGGTTGGGTTGTTTTTGATTGTGTTGGGTAAGGTTTGGTTGAGTTGGGGTTGTCAGAGTTGGGGTAGTAGTTTTTTGGGTGATATGTGTTTGTTATGATAGGTTTGGGGGAGTTGTGTTCGCTTCGAGTGATTTGGGTTGGATTGGGGTTTTTGGATGGGTTGGGTTTGGTTGCATTATGAAACGTTAGGTTAGGTTCGGATGGTTTGGTTGGGTTGTGTGGGTTGGGGTGGAGTTCGTTGGGTTGCGTTTGGATGGGAATGGTTGGGTTGGTATTGGAAGATTTGGGTTCTGTTGCATTGGGTGTTTTTGGTGTGGGTTAAGGGGATGTGGATTGGCCCAGGAATATTGGGGTTTTGTTATGTTAGGTTGTGGTGGTTTGGGATGTGTTGTTATATAGGAATAAAATTTTTACCTTGGAATAGCATGATATTAGCGCATTGTAATTCTTATAATGCTCAATCGTTGAGGAAATCTTTTAAACTTATATATCTCAAAAACTTACAATCATGCCATCAATATCGCCAATTAAAATCGTCGAAGTATTGTTGGGTTGGGTTGAGATGGGTTTTGTAAAGGAAGGTTAGGCTGGGTTGGTTATCGATGGCTTAGGTTATGTTGAGTTGGCTTAGATTAGGTGAGTTGGTTTGGTTTAGGTGGTGTTGAGTTCGGATGGGTTGGGTTAGCTTGGGTCAGTTTGTCTCGGTTGGGAGGGGTTAGGGTTAGTTGGGTTGTTTTGGGTTGGAGTGTGGTGGGTATGTTTGGGTTGCATTGGTTTATGTTGGGCAGCGTTGGGTTGGGGTGGAATAGGCTAAGTTGAGTTGGAGTTAGTTGGGTTGGGTCGGGACGGTTGGGACCTCTTGGTTTTTTCTGCGTTTTTATGGGTTGGGTTAGGTGTGGTTGCGTTTCTTTCTGTAGTTTTTCGTTGGGTTGGGTAGGGTTGCGTTGGTTTGTGTTGGGTTTTGTTAAGATGGGTTGGGTTGTTTGGGTTGGGTTTGGTTGAATTGGTTTGGTTAGTTTGGGTTAGGTAGGGTTTCGTTTGGTTGGTGTTGGTTAGGGTGGATTGGGTTTCGATGATATGGGTTGGGTTGGTTGTGTTTGGGTTAGGTTGTTAGCCTGTAGTTAGGTTGAAGTGATATTTTTGGTTTTGGTTGGATTGCATTACGTTAGGTTGGGATGGTGCGGGTTGGGTCGGGTCGGAATGGGTTGGGTTCGTTTGGGTTAGGTTGGGTTGGGTAAAATGGGGTGGGTTGTTGTAAGTTGTTTGGGTATGTATTTGTTAGGCTGAGTTTTCTTTTTTGGGTGAGTTTGCATTGGGTTGGGTTGGGTGCGGTTGACCTTGGTTGCTTATGGTTGGGTTAAGTTGGGTAGGTTTGGATTAGTTTAGGCTGGGTTAGTTTTGTTTGGGTTGGTTTGGTTTGGTTTGGGATTTGTTGGGTTTGGTTCGGTAGGGTTGCGTTGGTGTCTTGGGTTAGGTTGTGTTTTGCTGGCTTGAGGTTTTTTAGGTGGGGCTGGGTTTGTTTCTGTTGTGTTTTGTTCGCTTGGGGAATTTTTGTTGTGTTGGGTTGCAGGGGTTTGTGTTGTGTTGGGTTGGAGGAGTTTGTGTTTTTTTGGTGGTGTTTGTGTTGGATTGGGCTGAGATAATGTGTTGGGTTGGGTGAGTTGGGTTGATTTGGGTTAGGTTGTGTTGGATAGGTTGGTTTTTGTTACGTTTGCTTAGGTTAGTTTGGTTGGTTTCGTTTGAGTTTGTTTTGATTTGGCTGCATGTGGTTGGGTTGGATTGGGTTGGTTTTGATTGGGTTGGTTTAAATTCGGTTGGGTTCCTTTAACCTCGGTTGCATATGGCTGGGTTGGAATATGGTGGGTCCGGTTGACTTGGGTTGGGTTGTTTTGTGAGGGGTTGAGTGCGTTGCGTGAGTTGGGTTAGGTTAGGTTGGTTTGGGTTATTTTAGGTTGGGTTGCGATGGGTTTGGTTAGGTTGGGTTAGGATAGGTTCGGTTTCGATGGGTTGGGTTATGTTGCGTAGGGTTGATTAGGTGGGTTGGTTTGGGTTGGGTGGTGTAGTTCGGTTGGTTTGGGTTGGGTGAGTTGGGTTGGGTTTGGGCTGGATTGTGTTTCGGTGTGGTAGGTATGTTTTGGTTGGGATGGTTTTCGTTGGGTAGGGTTGGATTAGGGTGGGATAGGCTAAGTTGAGTTGGAGTTGAGTTATGTCGGGATGCTTTCGGGTCTCTTGGTTTGGCTGCTTTTTTCTCCTTGGGTTGGGTAGGGTTGTGTTGCTTTGTGTTGGGTTTGAAAAGATGCGGTGGGTTGGGTTGGGTTAGGTAGAATTTGGTTAGGTTGGGTTTCGTTTGGTAGGGTTTGGTTGGTTTGGGGTGGGTTGGGTTGTATGATATAGGTTGGACTGGTTGTGTTTTGGTTGAGTTGGTTGCTTGTAGTTAGGTTGGAGTGGTTGGTTTGGTTTTGGTTGGATTGCGTTACGCTAGATTGGGATCGGGAGGGTTGGGTTGGGTTCTTTTGTGGTAGGTTGGGTTGAGTAGGGTTAGGGTGGTTTGTCGTAAGTTTTGTTTTTTTGGGTGAGTTTTTGTTGGGTTGAGTTTCCTTTGGTTGAGTGAATTTGCATTGGGTTGGGTAAGTGGGTTTGTTTGGATTGGGTTGGTTCGGTTGACCTTGGTTCCTTATAGTTGGGTTGGTTGCTATTAAAAGTTGCGATGGTTTGTTTGGGTTGGGTTGGATTGGGATTTGTTGGGTTGGGTTCGGTAGGTTTGGGTTAGGGTCTTGGGTTAGGTTTTGTTTTGTTGGGTTGAGGTGATTTAGGTGGGGTTGGGTTTGTTTCTGTTGTATTTTGTTGGGTTGGGTGTGTTTGTGTAGGGTTGGGATGGGGCGGTTGGGTTCAGATGTGGCGGTTGGGTTAGGTGAGTTGGGTAGGTTTGTGTTGGATTCGTTG
>WURS02442463.1:0-14827 GCA_011762765.2 Rhinocypha anisoptera
GACACAGGACACAAAAAGAAAAAAACTCACAGTGGTGAAGAATTTTCGGTGGCACCACCACCTTCGTCCGTTCAGGATAGAATATATATATATATACATATACATGGAAAAGGGGGAGGGAGAGGAATACATGGACTTGAAGGGTTTAAGTCGAAGGAAATGACATAAAGGGATGAGGTGAAAAACGGGAGGGTTGGAAAAAAAGTATAAGAATGTCAAAACTGATAGAGGGATTAGAGGAAAGGTTAACTATTTATGTCCTGAGTTGAGAAAGGTTAATGGTTGGTCGGGAACGAATTGCATGTTCCAGTAAAATTTGAGTGAGGTGGGGGGGGGGAGGAGGAGGGGGGGCCAGAATTATAAATTACCCGGATAAGTTTTAATTTATGCAGCGCAAGGTGGTAGGACAAAAAATGAAGAGTAAGATAGAGAAAGAGGAATAAATAAAGGAGATATATAACGGAAAAAAATCCTGAAAGGAATAAAAATTTCGAATTATGTCGAAAACGGCACTGTGTTCTCCGAATTAAAAGCTGGAGTGAATATGTTGTGTTCCAGAGCTGTTTTTCTAGGCGACATTCCAATTGATGTCACTCTTTGAGGTTAATGATAGGGAAGGGTTGAAAAATTTGGTAGTTAGTTACAAAAATAATTTAAAAACTAATCTCTACAAAATCAATGTTTACAAAATAATAAGTATGAAAAATATATACAGAGAGACTGGAGTAAGTGGGAATATTTAATTAGCTGGTATTATTTTGTAAAAGTGTAATAACATTTACATAATTTTACACTATATTGATGCTAAAATTTTCGTGGTCAAGAGGATTACCAGTCAATTTAAAGAATTGCCATTGCCAAAGTCTCCCACATAGGCACAATATCAATATTATTCCAGCACTTATGTAACATCAAAACCACTCTCGTTGAATTGGTTTATAGTAACATTGATAACTGTCAATAGTAAATTTGTGAGGGGAAATCAAAACCAAAAAGAGCTCAGGAATTTAAATACCAAACATTAGAAAGAATTCAGTAGTTAATGCATCAACCTAATTTGATGAAAAGCACTCTATTTAGTAAACATATGCATTTTATAACGTGAGTATAATAAGGGAAATCAAAATCTATCATCTGTTACTGGTATATGCCTGCGCGGATATCGTTGTATGTTCAAAGCAACATTGATGAAACCACTTCATTATTTAATAGTTAAAAGCCGGTAGATAATCGCATTATGGGCGTTGGGTGACGTATTATGATGGTATTTATTTTGATGTTATTAAATCGGGCTAAGAATCTAAAAGGAGAGAGAACGAGTCTCATTCCTGTATTTTGTACGCACTTTTGATATGCTGTATATTCCTTATTTATTAAAGAAACATCAATCAACGTATCGTATTTAAACACGAAGGTCGTGCATTGAGGTACGGCGAAACTATGTCACCAGGGATGAAGGCAGTGTATTCGAGGCTTGATTGTACAAAACGACCATTTTGCTTAGCAGTTCCTCCGCAAATCGCAATTGAGGTTCACAAAAGCACAATGCCTTCCAGGATGAATTAATTCTCACAGTGGGTATCGCGTCTGACAATGCACCCCCTTAAAATTAGGCTTCAATCTAGTTTCAAAGTGCGTAATAGATCAAAAATCTATAGAGGAATCTTATCTCCTCAGCACCGCTGACAATCCGATTTGCATTTGGCATCGACGCGAGCAATAAATTCCCGCCGAAATTATCTCGAAGTGAGCTTGCACATCGATGGGCCAAAGGGCCGTTGGGTCGCAGATCCTCACGCAAAAACCCACGAACAGAGAGCGCCATCCGTCCCAGGCGATAACTCGTGTGGCCGATCCGTTAGTGATACGCCTACTGATGGAGAGCTTATGACGCTTACGCCCGAAAGACACAAGTTGCTATCTGACCCTGTTTCGTGAGGACAAGCGCTATAAATACGTCAATGCTATTATGGATACGACTTTGTATCCATAATTCGCCGCGGGAAAATATCGATGAAAAGTGCTCGATGAAAGCAAATGAAGGGGAGGAACATAAAATTAATTTAAAATTTGGCACTCGGAGAAGCTTCCAAATTATTTCACTGATCTAATTAATTTCACATGGCTCATCGATTATTGAATCTCCTGAATGATGTGTAGTATTATGCTGGTTGATGATGAAGTGCTGAACTGTAAATTGGATTGAATTAATTGCGATATATAATTGAATATGATAGGCCAACTCCCACTATCCTAATGGCATTAGTTTGTCAATTGCATAGAGTAAAGTCATGGCTAAAATAATAAGTCAATCACAAGTAAAACTTCTACAGTTAAAGGTAGGGAATTGAAAAAGAGTAGTTTAATGACAAACCAATAAAGTTTTCTTAACAATAAGCTTTAAATCGTTATGTAGCAAAATTTCTGCGGGAAACGAGATTAGGTTCAAAAGTAATAGAGGCAAAAATATTTTTTTCAAAGTATTATTTCATATATTTTGCTAAAATTGCATGTTAGGCGCTCATTAAAATATTGCAAATATTTTCATTTTGAAAAAAAATAGAAATCAAGACCTTCACGTATGCCCTCGCTCCAATTATAACGCTTCTCAAGGAATGAGGAAGAAACCTATGCAGTTCAAAATAAATCATTTAATTAACACAACTATGTTATCGCTCGGGTACAGCTATACGGAAGCGAAATGAGGCCGTGTGGATTAAATTATTTTTGTAGAACCGCACAACCTTTTTTACTCACTCCTTTAAGATGGATAAATTTAACAGATATAAGCTTGAAAGTGTATCCTATTTATAATAGCGTCATTAAAATTGAATGAGACACAACTTTGAAATTCCACATAAAATCACGCCGGAAACTATTTCCTATATTAAAATTGAAAATATAATTCACAGTTCAAACGTGTGTAATTAATATGTTAGGATGATGAATAAAATATCATCAAAATACGAAAGAGTAATCTTCAAACCTAAAATTAAGAGTGTAACTGTACAAATATTAATTTCTTTAAGTATTCTCAAATATTACGATACTGTTCTTACGCAAATATTTATTGTATTCTTTTTATTTCGACCTTTTCATCTAGTAGGAAAATAATGTCTCATTTATCTATTCTCTTCCAAAGAAATTTAATTATTTTTTGCACTTGTGACTTCTTTTGACTCCTGATTTAATTTGCAAGCGTTAACTTTGTTAAAGGACATCTCTGCTCTCACTTCTGCAACCCCTCCCCCTTCTTTTCTTGCAAACCCTTCCCAGCATCCACCGCTCTTATGTCACCCAGAATCCCTTCGGCCCCTTTTGACGCCCTTACGTCATCGCGCGCCCTGACTCCGCTGTCCCGTGGAAACCCCAAATAGACCCCTCAGTCCCTCTCGCCCCGACACACATAATGGTCACCTCCTCGGGAGTGATTGGAGATGTGCCTAGCGACATGCAGTCGGTGGATCGTGCGTCATTTCCCACGCCACGTGACTGGGAAGATGTGGCAAGTAACAGATGTAGGCATAGTGGCCGAAATGGCAAGGGACGTGGCACAGTGTGCCACTTCCCGAGAGTTGTGGTCACGGCTGGCGTCGCGTCGGTGGGTGGGAGAGTAGTCCGTTGTTTACGGGCTCTGAGGAGACGACATCGGAGAATGAATGTATGTATGTTCCGCGAGGGGTGGATACCACGTTTGTGCCGACTGCGCATGTTAGGGGTCAAATATTTTGCGATCGCCTCGCGGTTGGTGAGTTCACGTTTTTCAGACAACTGCTTCCTCACCTTGGGGGGGTTAGGTATCATCCTTCAAATGTACATATTTCCTTTCCTATAATGATTCGACAAACATTTCCATTTCTTTTACATTCCCGAAAATATCTCCACTGTGCGGTCTTATTTTTACAGTTTTTACCTTTTCTTCAGTTCTGACCAGTTATAACCTTGGATAAACTTCATCGTATTCGTCCGGAGATGCACACGATGTGGCAACGTTGTTCCAGAGTGCTGACAGTCGTGTAATTACGAGGGTCACTTTTTGCCTAAGGTTAGATGATAGGCATTAGGACATATTGTCATGTTGCCCTAGACCTAAACCCCAATCAACATTGATAGCTCTCGACATGTTATTTAATAGTAAGTACTAGTCGTTAGTTACATTAAGGAGGTAACTTATTTCTCAATTACAGCACGTAAGGAGTAATAGGATTTGAGAGAGTCAATTTTTTTTGTATCTAATCTTTAATGTCTCCCCTCAATGAAAATGGAAATGCTTATGGCCAATATATTATTATTTTGATGGCCAATAGGAGGAGGAAGCAAAGTTTATCTCTCCTTTGCTGTCCCACGTCAAGAAGATAGAACAGTAGGAATCAGATGAAAGGTAGGCAAAACGATGGATAAAAAGAAAGGAAGACAAAAAGTGTAAAATAGACGAAAGGTCTAAAAATAATTATTTTTTTTTGAAAAATAAATGGCCAAAGTTATTCATCTAAGACAGAGATAACCAATGGAAGCTCGGAATTGGAACATGAGACCATAATTGAATCAGCTTTATGACTGAAGCAATATCTGCAGCAAATCAACAAGAATAATGCTTCAAGGGCGCGTGGAAAAGAATTGAGTTACAGGAGGAATCGCTTGCAAAGAGGTGTGAATAACGACACGTAACTGAGACTAGGGCGTAGAGAGAAGAATGGCTAAAGTGGAACGTGGAGCGTAAAAACATACTGCTGAGACAAGGAGTCACTGAGAATATCGGATGAGAGTAAATTAGAGACATGAGACAGAGGCATGGAGAAGTACTCACGAAGAAAGTAAGTGGATGTGAATAGGGGAAAGAAAAGGCGTTGGGCGTTTTGAGATGAAGGAAATTTTTGGGAGAAATACAAAGCATTAAAATTTAATGGTAAAAGCATAAAAAAAGAAAATAATATTGAAGACTCGATAACATTTTTTTGTGTGGCAGTATTTTGGAAACTGAAGGAGATGAGAGAAAATGGTAAACATAGTGAATCTAGATGAAATGAATGGAGGAGGCAGAAAGCGCAAGGAAACCGCTTTCGGAGTATTATTAATTCCAAATTGAACATAAATACGAGCTTTCTGGAGCTACAAGCTCTTCAAAGGGAATAAAAAAGCTAGTAGCAGTGGTTAATATCGTTCATATGAAGCAAAACTTTCGGCTGGAAAGACATATGTTGATGATGAATGGTAATTTACTGGTTAAGGTAGGTTTTTGATGAACTCCATATTGAAACTACACAGCCCCAATACGTATCATTATAATGGTAATTTACTGGTTAAGGTAGGTTTTTGATGAACTCCAGATTAAAACTAGCTAGCTCCAATATCATTATTACATGTTATCAAGCCAAAGATTGGTTTTCACCAAAGTAGTTGTTAAATCCATAATGCTCCATTATTCTGGAGTTATTTCCCCTTAAGATCCTTTCCAATTAGATTTCCATCAAAATTACTTTTCTCATTTTCCACCCTATTTCTTTTCCTATTGCTGTAATTATACACTGACCGTAAGGTTCACTTTTTTATGGCACTTCGAAGTACTTTTTTTATTTTTCATCCCTGTTGGTTATCAAATAAATAAGGCAAAACCAGTCGGGGGGGGGGGGAGGGGCACCTACCTTCACCTAAACATAAATGTCTCCTCAACTCTCTGCACACTTCCTATCATTCTATCTAAAACACCAATCCCAAATGCATTATGACCATAATGGCGAGACACATATTAATGATTAGATAATAAATATATTAATGTTCTGCATAAATTATGTACAATAATAAAATTTTTCACTTTACTGACTTAGACTATGGGATTTCAATAGACTCATCGACATTTTATATCAATTCCAGATTCATATTAAGAATAAAGATGAAGTGAAAACCTATAACCAAATATTCATCATTGTGGAAGCAGGAGGGGTCAGCATTTGTTCAAGTGACGAAAACCCACGTTTATGCATACATTATCGTTTAAATTATTATAAAACCTTTCTCAGATTTTCTTTCACAAAATAATATACTATTTTCTAAATTATTCTTTCATATTTCACTTGGCATCCACTTACATTTTTTAAATTTTTTTCTGAATCTGAGTCATTTTCGTGATAAAGCTCATCACTATATAAATAGATTATGGAAAATGAGAGCCGGAAGCACCAGCTTCCAGAAAAAAATACACGCATAAAATATAATGATCAATTCCTGAATGGGGAGGTCTGGTTGAAATAGGGTTGTCCGACCGTACACAATGTTTGAGATGCAAAAATCCAAACTGTAATCTGATAAGGGGTTATTTTTCTCGGCGGATAATACACGGCGTTACCGTTCGGAAATAGACCAATATTTCTAAAATGTAAGTATCTTTGTGAGGATTGATATGAAAAACGTGTTTTCACCCCCGTCCTTTACCACCTTTAGGTGGACGTCAAGGTGTAGAATTTTCTGCTTATCTAAATATATCACTTTATACTCAAGGGAGAGATATGAGAGCTAAGCCAACATTCGAATTTATTAAAAACAAATAATACGATACGACACAGTCTCAGGCATAACTTTGTGGAAATCCTTCATACATGGTGTAAAGGAATTAACGCTGCTATTTCCACATGATAATTTATTTGGCACGACAATGGTTTCATAACAACAAAGGGAGGTGAGCGAAAAGTCGTTTTCGGTGAAATTACACACGAGATTTAAAAAATCACTACCACCGTTTAAACTACTGCTACCACTACTAGGAAATTATACTGCCTAAAAACCTATGATAAAACCTTCCATACGCCCTTTGCGAAGGCTTGCAAGGGTGATAAGATCAAATGATCAAGATAAAATGTCGGCCACAAAGAATTAATACAAAAAATTCTCAGTTCAGTCCAATCAATTTCTGATTGGACTGAACTGCTTGCCTGCAAATCTTTTTGAGCCCCTTTCCTAGTACCATCAACATTTTTAAGGGGAGGTGCAGGAAACTCAAAATATAACAATTGTATTCCTCTCTAGGTTATCAGATAATTTGTTTGATTATCTGTTTGATGATTGAAATTATCTTAGAGGGGGCTTTGAAGGGATTGATTGCTTTTATGTACGTTTTTCGATGCAACGCTGTATGTTTTCTTCTTGAAATTATTTCCTTTTCTATATCCTGTCTTCCTTGCGATTTATGTGATTTTTTGTAAGAAATGTTATTTTTGCAAGTAACTGTCGCAATAATTTGTAAGTTTGTGATCAATGTAAATTTATGTTACCACCTGACCAAATGGTCAACTTGTTACTAAAAATAAATTTAAAAAAAATAAAAAATAAGCGCTCTACAGATTTTAAACTAATGATTAAATAGAATAGACGTTAGAAATAGGTTCAAGTTAGGATGAAATCATTTGAGACAATCACTGGCAAGCATTGAAAATGTTATAAAAATGTATTGCAAATATGGAACTCGGAGGAATATACTAGTCCTTTTAAATGATATTGTTGATATTACTGTAAGAAATAAGATTAAGGAACGTAATATACCTATTTCTGTTAATACTCTTTTTCTGCCAATCGATATTTATCAAAACTTTATTTGATTCTGGTATTTCACACCATTAAAGATACTCAAAATAATTAGCTTGCACAAACCTTTTTGACATATTTTACTTTATTTAAAAAATATGAGAACATGTGTATTTGGAAACATAAATTGTAATGAAACTGTAAAATTCGATGCAAAACTTTTATCCCTGACTTAATGACTTGGGTGTTAGGCGCGAGAAGAAAAAACTGTGTTAAATAAACGGCTTCCAATGGGGATATACATAGTTTTTTTCTTAGGTTATACATTTCCTGTTTCAATTCCTCAACGTCACTCCAGTATTTGTAGCCCTAAATCCTTTAGAAACTACCATGATTCATAATTAACTACGCTTGCTGGACATCCGAAAAACTTATCAATCAGCTACTCTGGCTGGGGACTGGTTTCGGAAGAGTTTTTTTTACCACATACGCAGGCGTAATCTCAACTTCAATTTTAATGCTGAATTATTTACTTTTATTATAGTAATGTGGTGCCTTTGAACAAGAGTGACATACCGTGGAAACGATAAACGTCTAAATTTGCAAAAATAGATGTGAATATGTGTAACGATAAAAAAATATCGCTCCGTTATTACATGTGTGTATATATATTGAAAGGAGACAGAGGAGGAATTTAATATGCATTAATGAATTCATCCTCAACTTATGAAAGAAATCACCCTCAATAACCAAGATCCTGCCTATAAAGTTAAGTATTATCCTGCCTATAAGTTCTCTCTCTTTTTCCACGTGGAGGCCGAAGAAATTGATGAATAAGCATGGGGGGGAGAATATTGGGAGTAGTCTTCGAGGTCGGGCGGGCGAAATTGAAACATTTAATCATTTTAAATAAAACAATTCCTTCCATTCTGCATGCGTGCCTACCTACTTTACATGGATACATTATTTCCGATAAATTATTGCACGGAAAATTTCCGGTAGCCGGCACCACGTCTGGAGCGGCATAATTTGTCATTCCAGGAATAATCAATGCGGAGGTCCTGTCCGTGGGGTCATTTCTCAACGGGCACCTAAAAAGCCCACGCCTCCAACAGGAGTTCCGTGACCCACGTCACAGGAATCCACCAAATCAACTTGATTAGTTGCGATCGAAACATCATTGAATGAAACGAACTGGGTTCACCTGTGCCGGGTTGAATGTCAGCTGCTGTGGGCGTGTTTTTTGGAGAGAAACAATTAATCGTAAAAATGTCACTTTTTTCTTTGCGGACGCAAGAACCCGGGTTCAAGTTCAATTTCAGGTTCAAATGTCACAGTGAGAGAGGACCGATTAAAACTCATTTCTTATTTCGTTCTCCGTCCCAATGGCTAAAATGAGATCTGCTTGAATACTCAACCTGAACGGCAACTGCAGAGAAAGTCCACAAGTCTCAATATTAAAATACGAAAAACAAGGATATTATCCACGTCATTAATACTAAAATGCTTTGCACGTTATTGGAATTATGGAGTTAATTGGAAAATAATAAATGACTTAATTAATTTTAAAATTTAATTCCATACGAAAAACTTATTTGACAAATTTTTATATGGATAAAAATCAAGTATTAAAAAAAATCCATTGTTTTATTCAGTAATCAGTTATCAAACTTCTTCACAACATGATGCCGGACATCGTCTCCCTAATCTATCCGCGGGAATACCTTCCGTTGGCTATGGCAGACATGAGATTCCCCAGGTACTCTGCCAAAATATTGAATATTAATAAACTGAACAACGCAGGGGTCTTGGATGGACCTGCAGGTTTTGGAGCCAATGACCCGTCCACTAGGGAAGACGCGTGCGGAGATGAACCTTATTTATTAGAACATTATACTTAAAATATTAAGAAAAATATCCTCTTAAAACATAATGGCCAAAATTTAATCGATTAGCCCAACAAAACCAACTCTTTCGATAGACGAAATTTTCTAAACTTAGTGAAGGTTTTCTTGTCAAATCGTATACACTCGGATTAAGGCTCCATGTAAATTCTCTGTGCATTAATTATTCATTTATTTCATCTCCATATCTCCTTGAAACCATACAAGTAAAATAAAATTCATTCGAATATATATTGTGGCTCCACCAAGGTACTCCAATAAGATGCATTGTCTAAAACTTCATTATTTTCAAAATGAGCTTAATGTTGAGGATTAGAATTAAATGAGGATTAAATTTATGAAATTATATTCCATCTCTCGTAGGAAAGGCAGTCATTTGGAAAATTGGCTCGAAATCCGTTCCAAATGAGTTCCTGCTCCGAGACTACGAGTACTATATTTTGTCGTGAATTTGGAATTTATAAATTCCTAATTAACCAATTTTCTGCCTTTATAGAATTTTTAATTCTAGTAATTAATCAATATTTAGACAAAACTTTATGTGGTAGTGGAAATTCTTAGGCGATTCCTTTATATATGTTCATCATGATTTACACCAATATAATTTATCTAAACCGAACTGACTTTATCAAAAATGTGAAATAAAAGAGTAGCCAATATAATTTCCAAGGCTTCTACATCTTCAATAATCTTGAACTAGCATCTATTACCATCAATGTTTCTTTTAATCCTGTTACTATGGAATAATCAGTGGAAATATTTACTTGAAGAACTAAAACAATTATGAAGTTATGAAAAAAAATCAGGTGTGTGGACTATATTCTGAGAAAAACGAATTTGGCTATGGAGACTGGTTTGATGAAAGCCCATTCCTGAGTTTTAATAATTTTCTCGGATCTTAACTAGAAAATAGATTGAGGTTGAATTCCAACCAATCACAATGCGTTTCCCTACCAACTAACCGAAATAATACGGCAGTGAAATCGAATATAAGATGCGTTCAAGAATGAAATTCTTGACGTGAGCCAAGCCATTGTCGCCGTGCTAAATTTCATTTGGAAATAGCATGGCCTTTTTTCAGTCATCTTCAGATCAAGGCGATCAAGTGGAGAGAGCACAACAATATGCTTTCAATCCCAGATGCGGGATGATTTTTGTGGCCATGAGAAATGATATCCCAATATCCTCAGATAATGAACTTGGAAAGTCAGCCTGCGGCCGGCGGAAGATAATAATATTATCCTTACATCGAGAAACCTCCATCAACACTTAACAACGCATTATTATAGCTCAGAAAGTGCAAAGTCATCCGAAGTCCATTAAAACAGGGACAGAGTCCTGTCATATCTATCGGCCTCAGTTACTCGAGATTTTACGACGAGCTTCAAGATGTTATTTTATTGAAAAAATTATAAGAGCTAAGCAATGCTATTCCACCATACTACACATGTAAATAATCTCCTGAACAAAAATACGTTCAAACGTACGTACTACCAAATTTACGAGTGCGGAATAAATCATTTCCTCCCAAAAGTCGTCGATCACAGGGGAAAGATATGACAGTATTTTTTGTGTCGTAATCGTGCGTTGTATTCCAAAAATCTTTAAAATCACTCAACACATCTGGGGAGGACGCTTTAACAACAAGATGGAGTGGATAAAGTGTCGTTGTTTCCGAGATCTATAGTATTTAAATTCGTTTTCATCTAGAAAGAGATCAGAGTTACATGAAGTACATGATGTTTCCAGTTAGGATTAGTTCTACATCCCTTTTTTCCATCTGACATCTCATATTTTTATACTCCCACTGCTGAACTCTTCGGTACAACGAAAACAAATGCGTCGATATAATATTCCTCATTTGGAACATACTCCTACACCCAAAAACATATCGAATGTCAAAAACGTTGGAAAATTCCTGTCAGTTTCAAAAGAGTGCTCATTTCGATTTTCTATTTAAGCACTCCTGGTGCTATAATACGCCAGGAGTGATACTCTAGTTAAACGCCACTAAAAGCTCTTATGAGCCTAAACTTCCTTCAACCCTCCCATTCCTATCCTTTTATACCCTTTCTCCCGGTCTGAAGAGGCTAATAGCTAAACCAGACTTTAAACTACACCTTGGAAAAAAAACTGTAATATGTATGAAAACCGATTTTTAGGATTTATTTATATCGGTTTTTTAAATAGCTCCTCCTTTGTTACGCTATTTTATCAACAAGACACCCTAAAAATAAGATAATATTTTCCAATGCTGTTTGGGAGTTGGATTGATAAAATGAATCAGAGGTTTTCGATACTTAAGATAAAATTCTTCCTTTGTCCTTTCCTAAATGATACAATTCTCATGCAATTATACACATATATAAGATGATACTAAATAATTAAAAAAACTTGGTAAAAATACGGAGGAAGAGGAATACGCTTACTTACATATCATAGAATTGTCTCCAATAATGGATGAGGGTGTCTAAAATGCATCATAGCAGCAAAAATGTCTTTAGAACTGGCAGCTAGCATTGGAAACCCAGTAACGACATTCTCTTAATTTGCGAGTGCTGTTCTTTCTTGTGGAAAGCGTCCATCAACATTCAATTGAATGACAACCGTCTTAGAAATGACGATATGGTTGAGAGGGGCGTGAGCGAATAGAAATCCTTAATATCAGATGGCGGATAATTATGAAATATCGAGATTCCTTCTACGGAATTGTGATGGAGTTTACCGTCGAGTCCAGTCCATATTTCTATAGTAACAGAGAGAGAGAGAGAGAGAGAGAGAGAGAAATATGGGGGACCTGGTATAGTGAAGGGTAGCCGACTCAGAGGTAAAATAATAGGATGGAATGCAGATGAAAGAAAAAGTCATTCGTTTCGTACAATGTAGGCTGTGCACGCGACGGCCTATCGCTGTTCAATTGCCAGCGGTCCGTCCACTCCGCGTCCCGCCAATGAGAAAGAAAACCACCGTCCGCACTCGAAGGGCGGGAGCTGTCTCAACTCTGGCCGTCTCGTCTCAACTCAATTCCTTCCAATGAGGAGCTGTGCGTTATTAGACCAGCTCCTGTCGAAGACATTGATGAAGTTGCTGTCGTCTAGGAATTCGGGGATCTAATTCCCTTGCTGCTAGAGACTCTAAGTAGGCGGGAAACGGCGTCCTTACGAAGTTACGTAGTAAGCCGCCAGTCCTCCATCCATTTCACAAGTCGTCCCGGCAGTAAATGTGGCGATAACAATCCATACTTCATGAGTTCTACAAACATACTGTTTAGGGCAAAGCTGAACCAGGCAAGTGTCATGTATATAGAGGTATTATACTTGGAATATGAAAATCTATACCAGTAAACTTGTCGTGTAAATTCAAAAAGCATGTAAGTTCCCAAAACTTTACTTTAAAATTTCTTTTCTCCCAATCAAAGCCTAGTAACAAAAACCCTCCCTCCTCAAAACCATAAAAAAATACTTCAACCGCTTTGGTCCATAATATGAGCCTAGTATCTCGTAGAATAATATAAAAATATCAATTATCAGCCTTAAAATATGAATAAAATTCACCAAGGACACTTGGCGGAATTCCATAATGACAATAATAAACTATGTTGGTTTTGATTGGATGTGAATAATTCTGTGGAAATACATCCAAGCAAAACGAAAATATATTTAATAATTGTCTTTAACTATGGGGTTTCACAAAATAGAGCGAAAAGCAGTGTATTTCAATTTTAAATACCAATATTCCAAACAAAGATGAATGATGCACTTTTAAGTAGGATTTTATCGTTAATATGGCGAAAGGTTTATTTTATAAAATATTAGACTATCATTGGAAGCTGTCCTAAAGTGATTCTTCTAAATTAAACCTTCTTTTAAGAGAATAATAATTAAGTACATATATATTAAATATCACATAATCTACCAATAAGATTATAGCAGTAATGTTAATATATAAATATACTATAATGTACACAAAAGATACATTAGTGCAATAGAAATAAGATTCAATTGGATAGCACTTTGGTTTTCAGTTAATTTTCATTGCAATTTGTTAAATTCTAAACAGTATGAAGGATGATATTGGCTTTCAATCCTACTGAATACGAGTCGATATAAATTAGCATTAATCCATTGCACACCATAGCGCCCAAACTATCTCCCTAATTATCATTACTTATGAGAAATTATGAATTTACATTTCATTAAGGCACGATCACTACTTCTCCTTATTTTCTCAATCACGAATGATTGTGTTAATCAGTTTTAGGTGACGTGACACCATCGTGCTTATAAAGTGTGAAGCAAGCCGAATTGTTTGCTGCTGCTGCCAACACAAACATAGTTATGAAGCAATAATTACATCTTGAACCGTTAACCGTAAACTTATTGACGACGCATGTCGGCTCAAGTATGGAGATGTTAGCATGTGAGACAATTCAATACCTAAGTAATACAATCATAGGACAAAAACTGTTACCAAACGGGAATCTATGTAAAAAAAACTCCACCAATTTGAAAAATACCAAACTAAAATTTAATAGGTAAATATGTACACGAGGTGAATTCAAGCTATAACACCTCCGATTTTTTTTCTAACTAATTATTCACCTTGAAAATAATAAAATTTGTGTTACTTCTCGACGTAATCTCCCTGCAGCTATACAATTATTTTGCAAAGTTGACGCCAAGATTCTATGACCGCGGTGAAGGCTTCTTAAGGAGTATTTTTTGACCACTGGAAAATCGTTGTGACGCTGTAGGTGTGCGTGGCCGAGATTGTTTTGGTTCGTTTTCATATGATGTTCTGCCTTCTTTAAACTTTGGCACCCATGAAAGCACTTTCGACACATCCATGACTCCGTCACCACATGTCTCCTTCAACTGGCGATTCATTTCAATCGGTGTCACGCCACAAATGATTACACGGCGGTCATGTAACGAAAACGTCGCCATTTTAAGTATCGAAAACAGTTTCATTCTCGCGGCTGCCGCTAGAGGTTCTGTCTGTTTTACAGTGCTGCCATCTCAGTCACGCATTGTCAATGAGTGACCGCAAATTTTAAAACAAACCGCATGTTTCTATCTGTTTCCATTCCGGAGAAAAAAATTGTAGGCCTTACAACTGTAATGCACCTCGTATATATAAAATATGGGGTGTAATGGTTTTCAACCTTGACCGGCATTTGGAAAGTCCGGGTTCAAGTCCCCGCTGAGGAAAAAAAATCTTTCTTCTCAATAACTATATATATATATATATATAGCATAATATACACATATGTTAGAAGCCAAAAATTAGGCTTATTACCAATGAACATTCGCAATAAACATTAGAACATCGGCAGGGCTGTTTTTCAAATGTTTTCAGTGGTAGGTGAAGGAACCGTGATTATGTGAAGAATGAGATTGTCGCCATCC
>WURS02442473.1:0-14827 GCA_011762765.2 Rhinocypha anisoptera
GGCGCACCCACGAGCGAACAGCTCTCTCACCGCCCGCACGGGTGACCCAGGGTTAATCTAGGGACTGTTTACACTGACCCTGAGTCCGCCGAACCAAGTCTATCTTGAACATGGTTCCCCGGATCGATCCTGGCGGGATCTCGTGGGCACTATTTCGGAACGGTCTCCCGCGTTTACGTCGGCGAATTCTGTCGTTTGCAAACTTCCGCGTTAGTTTATTTCTGCGAAGTGTGGGATGAACGACGCCTTGGGCTGGCGGAGGGACCGGCAACCGACGACCCCGGGGAATCCCCTAAGGCCTTCCAGAGTGTTCAATTCAGGATGAACGACGGTTCACGGCGAAAGAAATACGACTGTCGGTTAATCGCTACTTTTCGGGCGTAGTTTATCGATCGAATGTTTTCTTCATTACATAGGAATAGGTTCTGTTTAAACACAATTAGTGAAATATTTAAAAAATTTTCCTTCTTATCAAAAGATCGGCTCGACCTAAAGTGTGGTGGTGCGCAGGCGTACGTAAGTAGGGTTAAAAATATTTTCGGGAGGCATGTGCACGGAGAATAAAAATTTTACCTAATTAAAAATTTAGTCTTTCACTGTTGTAAGGGGTATTTTTCATTATATTTCTCACTGACTCTTCTTATGTAGACTTATGTAATTACCCAAACAAATCGTTTTATTGAAAAAAGTAACCAAGCTGTTTTTTCTATAGCGAATGTGTTGAGGCTTTGGAGTTCAATATTTCTGTAGTACTATTTGAGCGGATTTTGTGAGTTTTGAACAACTAATTGTACTCCAATTACAAACCCTCGTTATTGGGTATGTAATCTACCAAAAAAATAAATAGTATAAGTATTTATCAATGGTATATTGTTTTGGGGAAACATATTCTACATGCTGTCTTAGTACCTGTAATACAATTTTTGGAATAGTTGTTAAATGCATCGAATTCTACTAACGGTTTGTACTAAAGAATTTACGATATATACCAGTTACTTTCTTCGTGATTCTTGTCATTTAAACTAACGAAAAAATTATAATGACCTTGTAAAGAAGGTGAAAAAAGGGGCCATTTAAAAATTTTACCATCAATCTGGTCGAACTCTCTTTATTTTATGGAAATACGTGAAGTTATCAATTCCATATTGTTTCATTATAGAATTCCTCCATCTCACACCCTCAGTGAATTAGTAACGAGAAGTGTTGAAGCACGTAGGATCTAATAATCTCCTTCCCCTTTTCTTCTATAGTTACATCTACTGCCAACAACTCAGCTAAAAATATTTTAGTTAAATCTACTGTTTATTTACGCGTTAAAGTGGATGCAGTTAAAGACTGTAATTGTCTTCATTTGAGCATACTATGAACAAATTTCCCCATTTAGCAGTACCACATATCCAGTGAGAATGGCGACTATGTCATGATTATCTTAAAAAAAAAGAGAAAGGAGGGATAACTCTAACAGAATTCACGAGAGCCATTTCACAATCCAAATATATTGATGAGTGTGAAACTTATTTTAGACTACCTAGAAAGTTGAACTGCTTGTTCAGCCTCTAATTTATTATTGCATTACGTGTGAAAGATGATATTGACGATTGAATTTCATGTAATATGATTATTAATTCTCAATTCTCAAATATTTTAATATTCATGATTTTATATTCCTGCGATTGTTAGGAGTTGTAAACATCACGTTTTAATAGATAAAAGTATTTTAACTTCAACGTGATTTTCTTCAAAGACTTCAAGTGTGTAAAGCCTACTCGTTTAAAATACACTCCATGTCCCAATGCAAACGCGTGGCTTTTCTCATCTTTGCCCAATGAAATGTTTCCCTCAGCCAGAAGACTATTTATTACTGTAAGTGTTGTTGTTATAAATACTAAAAAAATTGAAATTATTTTCCGCCAAATTTAACTGGAATGAACATCGTATTTATGTTACCCTCAAGGAAAGGTATATATTTTGATCGGAAATATTAAAAAATATATTTGTAAAAAAAATACCTCGACCGAAGAAAAGGGAAGGTTCTAAGGTTTCCTACCGCTGATGTTATAATACACCGACTTAACAGAAAAAATGTTCCCCTCTCACCTTCATAGGGCTATATCTTGGTACTAAAAAGATTCTTTTTCCTGTATGGATTTCAGACTGCATCCCTCCATTCGGTTAACCAAGGCTTTTGGATTAGAGTGCCCGTCCTCCACTTTCAGACCCCTGTGCGCCTTAGGTGCATATAAACTTACATTTCTGAATGGTATTCTCCTGTTGTATATATAATTATGCTTATACATAAATAAACCATATAGATGTACACATATGTTTAAATATATTTAAACGTACTTATTTAAAAAATATTTTCTTTCATAGTTTCATTAGATGAGTTATTTTTAGAGGCTATTCTGATCCTAAACACCCTTCTACCATTCAACCCACGACCTTATATACATCCTTTCTACCGGTCTGAAGAACCTATTGGCTAAAAAAGAGTTGAAACAAAATCTTTAAAAAAAAATCATAAAAAAATTGTTGTGTCAACGTAATGTTCGGAAGGTCAGCACAAAATAAATGAATCAGAAAATTAACAGGAAAGTCCATTTTTTAAGGTTGCAATCTCTTTAATGTTTTGTCCGTGGCCCGAGGCGGATCGGATTCACCATATTTCCATGCTTCGCTGATAATTTCATGCGCCATTACTCGTCATCCTCCATCGCCAACCACCACTCATCCCCTACCCGAATGGAAAGGACACGCCGTCCCACTCAAAGTTTCATGCTCCGCGCATCATTGGAACGACCGGGAATTTCACCGCGCGACCGATGAGCCATCGATTCCACCTGATCGGAAGCGGAGAGGCTCTGGGGCTTCGGATCGAGCTCTTTTGTACCGTATCCATTGGCTTCGAAAATTCTGTAATGTATTCATTCTGGTGACTTTTCTGGATTATTGGATTGTTGACATTTAGGAAATAGTTTGCCCTGCACAATATTTCGGTTCCGTGTATTTTTCGACAAATATTCCACGTAGAATCGACTTAAACCGGAATCAACATCGATAATATTTTTTACGTAGATTTTCCGTATAAATTTTTATCCTGGGGAATTGATTTTAATAGTATCGATGTGTATGTATTTTTATTTATTTCCAATTTTATTATCATCGAGTACAATGGAAAACTCCGAGGGCACTGCTCCTCGTGTATTCCGGAGGCAGAAGCATTGAAATTAGCTTTTATTATTCGGAGGCAGCTTCCCTATACTTACAATCAGATTACAGCATTAAAATTACTTAGAATTCATGCACGTATATATAATGGAATGTGACAACGTAAAACTTTGTTTAGAAAAGTGTGGATCCAAGTGTGTACGCCTTTGATAAGGTAACGATTGGGGATTTTTTTTTGTTTCGATAAAGTGCAAGATAGGAAGGCCGAGGGACAGATATATAGGGAAAATTATTAGAGACGTTAGAAGTAAGACCTACCAAGGAGTAAGAGAGCTAAGCACTAGATAGGAAAGGATGGAGGGCTTCAGTCAACCAATCTTCGGATTGAAGTACTGATGATGATGATGAAAGTGCAAGAGTACATTTTACATAAGTCCAACTGTTTTATCACCTGAGGAAAATTATTGAGAAGTTTCACAAAGAATGAGCAGAAATTATTTTCTAGTAGCACTCGTTCCGAATATTTTGGAAGTCAGGGCGTGCGTTTAAAATTCACTTATTCATTTCGGCTCACTTAAAGTAATTTGGTGAATTCTCAACCTTGCTTCTATGAAGGGGCGCGCGGACGTACTTTTAAGTAATTCCTCTGTCATTCTTATGTCTCTGGAAAACAGATACGGAAGCATGCTGACTCTTCACCGCCTCGCGTCACGTACAATTCAGAGATGGAGGGCTCTTGAGAGAGAATTCAGCCGGGTGGTTGCGTGAATAATTAATTGTGGCACCGGAAATTGAATCCGAAAGCCCTTCAATCGGGGAAGTGGTGGGAGCCCCTTTTCCATATTCAAGGATAACAATGCCCTTGAGAGCTCTTTTGTCTCAAACACCCATCTTCAATTGCTCCCCACTCCCCCCCCCTTGGTATTTCCTGCCGCTGGGACTTTCCTCCTACTTTCCAGTTTATTAATTTTCCGGCAAATTCATTGAGTCTCAAGACACGCTCGCAATACTCCGTCCATCTGAACCTTTATTCCGCACGCCCTTATACTCTCTCTCTCTCTCTTTGTTCATATCTCTGCTCATCGCATTTCATCCAACCATTTCAATTTCAACCTCAAACAAACGCCGTGTTAATAAGGGTACTTCTTTCTTTTCCTACTTTTCACATAGTTTTTCCCTTTTTCTACCCACGATGCCCTGCTCCATAGATATTTGCACCTAACCCTAATTTAAAGGGAGAATTTTCGCCGATTCTGGTTGCATTAAGGTCATGCTATGATCGCAGTTTTATATTGCGACAGCATTAACTTTAGTCTTTAGTATCCCCTCGTATCCATTGAACTCAAGGATGACTCCTTGGACGATTCAGATTCTTGGCATTGATGCGATGTCATCTGAGTGGTGGAAGGTGTTACATGTTACCCATCATTTGGATCATGCAGTTACAGGTTCGTTCTTTTTACCTGTATCGGCCACCGCCATCACTTTCATAAAAAAAACCTTTTTTTTAAGAAGTTGTACCTTACGATAACCTTGTTGCATCGAAATCCGGGTTGTATTATTAAAAGAAATTGCAAAGTTGAAAAGTGTATTTTATCAACTTATTTTAATTAATTTTTAACCTCTATCAGTAAGTACTATTGATTATGTATTTTCACCTACATCGATACCAGGGGTAACACGTAAAATACTTATTCGATAAATATTACCTTTGTAATTGAATTACGAATACAAATTACCAAGAGTGCTATAATGACGCGGTCATTCCGAGTGACTCAGTGCGCCCTTTGTCCCAGAGGCTGGAAGCCTTCCACTGTCTAAATCATAGGCTGGTGTTCTTACTTTTACAGCCCCTAGAATTTAACAGAGAACTATCAAATGCATTGCTTTGGCTAACGGGTATCATGTAAACATGATGGACACTATTTTATATCAAAAACGCAAGAATCTGGCAATTAAAAATGTGTCCGTCCCCCTCATTGTCCCCTTTTGAAATTAAGAAGTGGTGCAAGCTACGGTTTGTTGGAAAGCTATTGTTTAAGATAGTAAAAACTCTCCCAAAAGACGTTTACAGATAATCATTTTATAAACCAGTGACACTTGGTAGTCCCTTGTGTCATACCAAGGATAGGTTCCACCCCACCTTCCAGTCGGGAGTATGTGAATAAGATCAAGTGTAATGAGTGAGGGAAATGCTATATTGGCCAAACGGATTGGAGCTTCGCCACCCGTATGGCAGAGACATAATTCCCTTGAAGTTAACTTGACTTAACGCCGGGAGAAGCGAGTCTCCACGACCTCACTGGTGGCCCCAGACACTTCCTTGGAGACGGTCACTATTACACATTTGACCCGGAAATCCTTCACGTGGAAAATAAACTTCCAGGGCCGTACACTGGACGCCCTGAAACAGTTTCAAATTGTTCAACAGGGCAAGGACTTCCTTTAAATGAATTGACATTTTTTCAAGAGTCACCATCCACTCCTCGCTTTCCCTTTCCATTACTATTGTCTTTCCTCTTCCCTTTACAATCAGTCCCTCTCCCCCCTCTCTCCTCTCCACATCTCCTGCCCTCTATGCTGCGCTGATAAGTTGCGCTATATGTACTGCTCCTTTCCATTTAGAAAACTTTGCGTGTACCTGATGATAGCTTAGCAGACGAAACTCGTCGCAATAAAAATTTTGACCTATGCTTTTAACTAGTGCTACTTTTAACTGCATTATTATGTAAACTTTCCACTGTATCTCGTCGAACTCGGTTACTTTTATACAACAGATACTTTGATGGACACACTTGTACTATATATTAACCGTCTTATGCATAAAATCAGGCTAATAAATCTGTGACGAAAAAAAATCTTTTGTCCTAGAAAGCAGAAATTATTAATTACTTAACACGAATGTGAGGCATATTGAAAAAAATATATTGTGGATGCCAAAAATTTTATTGTAATGTTTTATTCAATAAAATTTTCTTTATAATGGCGACCGAAATTCGACTAACGATAAATGAAACAAATGGCTTTTATGTATCGGTTTTTGCTTTTATATAATTCCACGGAAAAAAATAAGACACCACCCGGACTCGACGATCACCGTCATCAGATGATGGCGATTGTCATCGAAACCAGTCGTGTCTTATTTTTCCGTTTTACGACGTCGTGTCTTATTTTAACGACAAATGTTTTTTATGCTTCACTCAGTGACCAAAAAATTGTTTTGAATCCAACACTGGGCTGATTAAAAATATGCCTTGACAAAGCGAAATGACCCCAGTGTAGCTAAAACGCTACCGCATTAACTGATGCTACAAAGGAACGAATTAATTCAGTTTCAGTACATCGCAATGCCGATTAAAATGAGTTTTCGCCTTGATTACTCTTGTGGTTTTGGTGCCTATCTGAAGTTCATGTGTTGTTCCCACCAAAATGATTATTGCTGCCTATATGTGAGTTCATGGAGATGGGTTGATTAATCTCGCGTGGGGAATTCTGGGTGGGATTACTGTTCGCTAAATGGATACAAGTTTCCATGGGTGTCGAGAACCACAAGGAACAATTTCGGCTCGGTTCCTCCGTTCTAAATGAAACGCGTCACTAAGCAACCAATGGTTTATCGAAGTTAGGGAAACTTTCACAATAGGTAACTTTTGATATTTTGAGTCTCAGGGACAGGAGAATTCGGGAATGACAGGAAGTTGTTTTTAAAAGGATAAAATTGAAGCTAAATCGCAACAAGCTAAAGAAATGAAACTTTAGCCTCCTGAAGTAATTGATATGTTTTTACGGAGACCAAATTTGATATTTTCCTGCTATCATAATGGAATGCGAAAAAGTATCGCAAACATAATTAGAGCATCATGTCTTATTCACAGTAGCCATTAGTTAAACTGATAATATAAGAACAAGCATGAGATGCAGTGTGTGGTATCGATATCAAAGGGTAAAAAGCGTTGAGAATGAAGACATATCAAAAAGAGGTCCAGCCCGTTATTTGAAGGCAATAAGACTGGAACCTCGAGAAAATGAAAATTAAGATGACAGTTGTCGCAAATAGTTTTCCAATAGTTGCCACAACGCGGAATAATCACGTCAAGGATGAGTTTGGTACGTCATTCCTTGCTAACAATTTTGCCCACTGAACTTGAACACTTAAACAATTCCTTTGGAATGTAAGCAAAAGAGCAAAAGGTACGAAAACAAAATTCAAAGCACACAGTTATTTCGTTAATTTCTTTTACCGAGATAGAGTGTAAGACAGCTCCACTTTCGTCCCGTGTTCATTACACTCTCCGGTAAGAATAAAGTTTGTATTGAGATAATTCCTCGTGAGGATATAAATAGGTAACTCATGCTTCCATTGGTGATAATTCTAGATACCAAGTTACATGTAGAGTCGCAGAGATAAATCTGTTTTTCCCATATAAGTGAAGCAACTTATTAATAAAGCATCTCTTCTTTAAATTACGAATTTCAACTCGAGTTACGGTATTCCCATATATCGTTCATATTTTCAGCGCCACTTCATCTTATTCTCACTAAGACGTGTTGGTTAAGACCGCAATAGAAAATTATTATGATCGGGAACTCAATCTAGCATCAATCAAAGAGAATGGAGTTATTTCAGCGTCGGGTAGACCTATGCTCTTGGGTAAAAAGATCCCACTAGTGATTTGAAATTAATGTTTAAAATATGGTAAATTCATACGACTGTACCTACCTGTAAAATCAGGCAGTGAAAATTAATCTAAAATTTTATTTCGCTTATATTAAAGGTTTTAACGTGTTAAGATGCATATCTTCAGTGGTAGCAGCGGTGTATCTAATAAATGAATGCAGGAGAATATCAAAACCATTTTCTTCCTTGCCGATATATGAATTTCCACGATCGATGAGACGAATTATGGTGGCAGAAAACGACAGAACTTAATGGTAGGAGCTTTTCAACATCAAAATTATAGACTGTCGCACTACACGAGAGAAATATTCTCCAGGCGAGTCTTGATTGGGAAAGCTAACTAGTATTTTCAACCTCACGTATCGTGATATGGAGATTAGTGTGGAAGTCGACGCCCTTGGCTATCCTGGTTATGTTATCGATTACCAGTTCTTTAAGGGCCATGTGTGGCTCAGTTGAAATGAAAGCTTAAAATACTCTTACTTTAGCAACAAATTTCAATGGTTGTAACAGAAAACCGTTTAATGAGCGGTATCCTAGAAGAGACCGGAATATGCCTCGAAATATTTGGAATAGTTCTCACATGAGTGATGCACGTGAACCAGGTCATTTTCGTCCAATCTGTATTGGATCGCTTTTCTGCGCGAAGATTGGCGAATGGAAAATCTGCTCGCGTAGCAGAAGGCGGAAGAGACGTTCAATGGACAAAAAACCCTTATAAATCCTTCCCCGCCGATTTTCGCTGAAACGCATTACCTCAATACATATTTCATTGGGACCAAGTCTCCCACGCTCCTCCCTACTCTCTTTCTCCCGACCGCGACCGAACATAGCGGCCCTTTAAACTCGCATTCTTCCCCGAGGTTTGTACGCAATCCACCATATCTCTTCGCGTCTAGTCATCCCTTACACATATATTTTCTTTCACAATGACCCAGGAGAATCAATAATTTTTCCTTCCCGTTACATTATACCGTTAGAGCTTCACAGTCTTATTCTTGAAAGATAAATTTCCCAAATTGCATTCGACCATCGACTCTCTTACATGATATCGGTTCAGATACTGATTATTATCAGAAACATACTTTGTAAGAATTATGATTGGTTTTTTACTCAAGTACGATATCTCAGAATCATAAAAAGCAGTAGTAGCAGTGGTTATAGAGTGTTTCTACAGCCATAGTAATTTCGCACCTCTTCAACTCCTAGAAAAACCCATCTGGACAAACAAAACAACCACGCTCTGGGCGGGATTCGAACCCGCAACTTTTGAGTAGGCCGGCGGCTTTTGGGCTAGCCACCAGGCTAACCCGGTCGGCCAGAAAGAGCATCGCCTTAAAAGAATATCCTTATGAGAGCCACTGTTCCGATTTGACTGAACATATGTATTTGGTAATAGCATTTTACCATTTAAGAACATATTTGAATCATGTAGACACATTCGGTCGCTTTAATAAATTTAAATCTACAATTTATATTATAATCTTTGATATTAAGGAACTTTATATTAATCATTAAAAACGAAAGTTTAATTTCTTAAGCGTTTCGAGCGCACATTCAAACTAGGTGGAATTATACAACACTTCGCGATGTATGGGGGAAAATAATTTATGAGTCTATTCGTAATGAAAGGGACAAAAGTTCTGTTTTATTTTTTTTTAATTCACATATTCTAAGGCCATTATTTATTAAATTAGTGCAATACACTTAGTAATTTTTCTAATACTCATTTGTCAATAGCTGATTTTCCTACTCTTTCCATTGGCAATCAAAGATTTTTTCCGTTAGTTTTCATAAACTTCTAATCACAAAAACCCTCAACCCTCAAAAAAACATTGGTAAAATTGCTAAGAATTTCTAATTTAAAAGAATCGTCAGCTTTCTACGAACAGCTGAAAACTTCTTTGGCCGCTCAGTTAAGTAAAAAAAATATAATGAACGTTCTTATGAAGAAGTCATAATTCCAGAGACGTCATAAAAAATATAATAAACTACAAGCTACTCCAAAATATATTAACTTCGCGGGAAAAAGATAACCCTATTCCCCGGGCGCAACACTCTTGGGTTATATTCATAAGCAAACTACAAAATCGAGAGAGAAAAAGGGTTCACATTGGAACAAAAACTTCAACAAAATCCATTACTTTTCGGAGATCATTTGTAACCTTCATTGCAACATTTTGTGAGAGACTTACGGCTTGAAGGGCAAAAGTTGATCATCGTCAAAACTAAATACTTTCAAAATTTCATAAAATTTTTATACTAAAGTTATCTCACCCAAATATATTGAGATAATTTTTCGCGGTGTGTGACTGAATATTAGTACCTCAGGACCAGTAACTGAACTAAAGATTCTTTATCTTATAAATTATTTTTACTGGAAAAAACTGATAAATTGGTCTCATACTGCGAACAATGGAAATTGTTCTTTATTTGGTCTAGGGAAATCGTTCTCACTTTCCGGAAGGAAGACCAAGGATTTAAACTCAAATCCAATAAATTTATTCAATGCATGCAAAATATCCGAAAAATGCATTTATCGGATATTTTATGTAACCTACACGTTAAAAGTGTAATTATTACCTTTCTGAAGAAAATTTGAAGTAACTTTAACCTGTCGTAAATTCCATTGACACAGGTATCTTTAAGAACGAGACATAATATAAATAAACTTACGGTTCGGTTTTCTCTCGGGTTGTTCGGTTTTTCTAAAAATATTTAAAGGTTGACGCCCTAGAAATACAATATATCAGGCAGTACGATCGATAAAGAGAATATTACTTTATAAGCTATAAGTCTCCTCATCCTGAGAAGTTGAAAGTTAGAACTGTGGACCATTCAAATGAATATAATTCACTGAGGAGGCCTGACTTTGTTTTGTAGAAATAAACAAAGTTATTTAATTCTATACTATTTTCTTAAGAACAGTCATGTGGGTATCCTTAAATGTGCAAAAAAATCTATCGGAAACCAGTTACGATATTTCAACCGAAATAAATCAATCAGCTCCGTGTTGATTAAGGAACGTCGAGATTTCACAATATGCTTTTTCAAGGAAAGTGTGTATCGAAGTGTGGGATGGTTTAATGAACATGGATCTTCTTAATGCTTCATGTTCATGATATTTTGAAAATTACTATATCGGGCAGCATAATTATTTATCTTTTATTCCTCAAAAAGTGTCCAACTCAAACAGAAGAATGCTATCTTTTAAATTATCTTAGGAATAGGGACACTTGCAATTTCCACTTCAACAAACCTCTTCTGTTAAAGTGAAAGTTGCAAGCTTTCTTTATTCTATAGATTATGGATCGTTTCCACCATATCACACAACTCTACATATATAGTTTGTTTTTAAACTATTATCTCACTTATTGAACAACACTGATGATAAATTTTATTGGAAATACATCTGATGTGATGAAAAATACTCGTTACCACGATCTTAGAGAAAACTGAAAAGGTTAATCCAAGAGAAGGCTCAGAACCAGGTATCTCACTTTCTATGGATGAAACTATCCTTCCGTATCCTACTCCAGCATTGGAAAGAAGAAATGCAGATTAAAGCCACCACACGTGCTTCTGACTCACTTAAAATTTTTGGCTGAGATCCTGAAAAATGTAAAGGAAAAAACTAAGATTATCTGATAATGTTCAAAAGGAAGTTTTTTGTTCGAGTAATCTTTGGCCCCTCTCCGGAAAACGTTCCGTAGTAAACTCAACACTTGTAAAAAAAAATGTGATGCTTTCCAAATGACGACCGACGCGCGAAGCGGGAAGCAAAGAAAACAACAGACGGGCGATGACCCCTCGTGGATGCGAAAGCGAAAAAGAGTCGGCAGGGAAGCAGTCCCACCAACATAAAGAACGATAAACGGGAGTTATATCACATTTGGAATGTTTCGTTAGCGACGTTAAAGGTCTTCTGGCACGGCGGAATGGAGTCTGTGAAAATGATTCCTCTGCGTCATCCGACGAAAGCGCCATCGATTACCAGTGGCTTTCGTTCGTTTATGTGTCCTTACACACACGTGGCAATTCAGAGATAACAATGCCAGGCGTCAATCAGCAAAGGGGTTCCCATCGCCATCATCTATATATATGGGTTACCCTTCCCCTCCCCCCCTTCTCCTCGGGCTCTCAGAGTCTCCGGAAATAAGTGTTACGTTCCCATTATAAGGGAAACTTTGGGATCGAAAGCAGATGTGATGATCCAGGAGGACGCTCAAAATCGATCGAAGAGCGCTGCAAGATGGGCGCTTCGAATTCCAGCATCTAACGTGACGCACGGAGGGAAATTGAGCACTAAACTCGTGAAACGATTGGCTTAAATTACTAGACGTTAGCTCTCAATGGTGCCTCACCTTAATCGCATAAGTGCGGATGGCACTCGCATTCCGGGCTAAAATGTATGGAGTTATAATAATATGTGGAAATAAATTTGCCGTTGTAATAAAGCGCATTTTCCCATTTGATCTCTCGTCGAAATGGTTTAATAGGTAATTCCAACGGTGGCGTTATAAGTCAATTAAAAGTGTCGTTTCCTCATTGCAAGCATGCGTATGGTGCTGGCGGTCCCTGAAAAATACCTTGAAGTTTCTCGTAGCTATAATTTTCAATGAGCTTATGAAATAACTTTTTAAAAGTACTCGTATTTTTTTGCCTTCGTACTCACTAAAGTAACTAAACTTTTTCTCACTCTACCTCCCCTCCCGAACGTTATACGCTCCAGGGCTCCATTCAGCTTCGCATTACCCCTTGATATTTCTCCCATCCACTTTCCGTCCCGTTTTCGGTTTTTTTTTTATCCAAACAAATTCTTATTTTCCCGCCCAAAATCCCCAAGCCACATGAATCCTTGTGTCTTCCTTTGAGTCCACTTAACCAACGCCAGCAATAGCCTTCAATTCACTTTCATCCTCTCCCTCCCCAATGGAGTACTGAAATGCTCGTATCCACATTAAGAACACTCTCGCCATTTTTTTTCACTACTTACTTAAAGATTCCTCATACATATATTTCATCTCCGTAGTCGTCTTCTATTCTTGAACAATTGTCTCACTGTGTCTTTACTGCAGCTTATATTTTCTTACAAATTATTTCCCATTTAAATAAAATTATCCATTTTCAACCTTTCATTATATTTTATTTTCATTATCTAAACCCGAAAACAATATTTTTAACGATTCCATAAAATATTGCTATCCTTTTTATTTCCCAAAGTCTGATGTTTCGCAATGCTGATTGAATTAATTAAGGTGCCAATTACTTTCACTGCTTTTGCCGAGCATATCTTACTGCCTCTGAACATGCATTGAAGTGTAGCGTCGATTAAGGGCAAAATCCTGTTTTACACCGATGCCTTACACCGCCAATTCTGATTATCCTTACTTATACTTTACACACTTTACTGAACTTTATCACTTTGCTTGCAAAATTCCAAGTATGTGGAATTTCTCTTTCGCTGTCTTTTTTATCAAAATTAAATTGCTAATATTTAAGTTCCTTTGTGAGTTGCAGGAACGGGAAAAATTCTCTCTTTTGTAACCAATTTCTCACAGAGAATCACTCAATTAGACCGAGTGTAAATCATATTATTTTACAAAGTCTTACATCTATTTGGAACACGAGAAGAAGCGATTTGGATCGAGGGGTAGGATTGATATCCGTAAACTATCTTCTGGAAGGATTGGAGAAACGAGTTTATTGCGTTTGGGGGTACTTGAAGGAGTAAGTGGAATACTGAAATCCATAACGGATAATAATAAGTAAGAAAGCAAGTGGGGCGAATGAGAGAAATATGTTGAAATTATGCCAATGATGCAATTATCAAAGCCATAATAAGTAATATTTCACATTAGGATAGCACGTTGAAAAATAAATTTCCTTGTTATATTGTTTCATTTCTATTGCCTGTAATTACTGAGTTAATTTTTAATATTAAAGACTCAATATGAGAAGATTTATCCCTGGAAAAATTTAAGTCATCGCTGTTACTTCAATGCTAAAAATGCATATAATGACATTTTTTTAGTATATTCTGTCCTGCATACGATCACAGCCATCACCTTTCTATTATGCCCGCATACCAGTGACGTATCGGGAAGAATCACTTAGGGTCAAGTGAGGTCACTCAGATTTTTGCATCTCATTGGTGTGCTCATCATCCGAGATCTCGGTGACCACCTGGCCGGCGAAGAACGAGCTTCACTTGGTATTAATATTCACCACAGTATACAATAATTCCGGAGGTTTATTTCTAACTGCAGTTGGACATATTTCCGGGAAGCAAAAGACGATTTTCCTGTAAATTCACACAAAAAAGGGAGACCTATATGGGATTGTAAAAATTTTTCCGTCGATCTTAAAATTTCGTGGTTCGCCGGAAAAAAATTGTTATTTTCAAGCAAAGAATATTGGCAGTAATTATGCGCGAAATATTCGACTAGATATTTCTAATATACTATCTCTCCAAAGATTTTCGACATTTGTCCTCTCTGATGGATGTCAATAAGATGCGCGAAATATTATACTCGTCCTTTCCACTATTCAATGTCTACAAAAATGTTTCATTTTTTGCATTATTTTCAAAATGTTAATAATATATTTCGCAATTACGATTTTAGCTACATCATCGAGCACTTAAAAACTGTAGGAGAAAGGAAAATGTAGAATAATTTTCCATCTCCGATTTTTAACATTTCCAACGTGATTACAGAACCTCCTTCCCTGAAGTAACAAACAAACCTATATAACTTTCCGAACCACACATTGATTTTAGTTGTAATTTGTAAGTAGAAAACTATTAATTCTTACTGAGAGAAAATTCGATTTCCATATAGTCCAGAAACCTTACGGAGGCGAATGTGAATCAAAACAAACGTAATTCCTCCCGCATCCCCCCCCCCCCAAAAAAAAGATTTTACTTTCGCAAATTGATCGACATCCTTGATGTTCGCCGAAAAAAAAGTCGAGGTCCCA
>WURS02442484.1:0-14826 GCA_011762765.2 Rhinocypha anisoptera
CCATCGAAATTATTGGACCTAGTTACTCGTGAGTGTTATGTATTTTTGTTTTCTATGTTTTTCGTCGCCACCCCTGTAGCTGTGTTATATATTGTGCTCGAATGAGTTTTCTCATGAACATATATGGGTAGAGCGCTTGGCTACTGAACGTGGGATCCGGTTCAAGTTCCGGTGACGCCCCTGGACACCTCCAGCTAAACCAAACTGAACCAAACTGAATGATTTTCTTAGTGCCAGATCTTCCTGGTAAACCACAGAACAGGGAAAGTAACTCCCCGTTCCTGTATGTGTGAATTTTCACACGCCAATGGGATTAGTACGAAGTGAGCTTTCCCTCACCTCTCAAACCGACCTTCGGGTTGAGTATTCAGGAATCATGTAGATAAAAAAGAGAGGAAAAACCTGAAGCGGTTATTTACATATAACAGATTGGCAAAAGATTGGTGTATCACATAAGAGGACCCCCAACCTGGTATTATTTAAAGGTAAACGAAGTGGTAGATAGCTCATATTTGTATGGCAGAATAATAGTCCAGTCCAGACACCTTCCTAGTCCAGAGACTAGGAAGGTTACTTCTTTTGCAGGACAATAAGATGGCATAATTCAAATAAAATTAGAGCCTAAAAGTCATACGTGATTCCCCATTCCCATTCGACTCAACGGAATCGTCATTATTTCTTACAATTATTTATTTATATAAACTCTTTATAATACCGTTACTCCCAAAAAATCGATAGAGAAGAGCGGAAAGTGGATGAAACAGGTGAAAATAGGTGGAGACATAATTAAGTTGGTATGATTTTTACATTTTTAGTTTTGAATTTACTCTAGGAAGGTCCAGTAAACGCATTAAAGGGTCAGTATGAGAGGTGCCGCATAAATTCGAATCATGAGCAATGCAATTCTCAAAAAATTGAAGACCAAAGTTAAACACGAAGGATAGGTTAGGAGGCGTAAAAAAAGACTTGCTAAATGCGACGCGTTCCCATGGAAAATGGATATCGTGGATAGGGCATTGCGTTTAGAAAAATAAAAGGAATGAGTTCTTCGAGAGAAGATGCTAGGCATTTTTAGTACTGACGAAAAAAAGAAACCCAGAAAAAAAAAGAGAAAACCTAGAAGAAAGAGAAAACCATAAACGTGTTCATTTCCCTCCGATTGATAGATTAATACACAAAATAAATAATTCCCAATCGAAGTGACTCTCGGAGAACGTTTTGCATCATTGAGGTGTTACTAATAAGAGAGAATCACAATGTCTGATAAAATGGTGCACATTACTTTAAAGTAATTTTAATAAATAAATAATTTATGGTTTTGTGGTTTCTAAGTCCTAAGGAGGTGTCTGTAAATTAATGTAAACGATTTTAAATAGATTAACCATGTCCCCGAAAATCATTAAGTACTATGGGTAATGAAGAATTTTTATTTAAGTTAGGGAGAGAGTTAATGGTAAATATTATGATCGATGTACTATTTATCGATGCATATTCAAAATTTGATATCTTAGGCTTATACACACACAATAAGGAATAACTCGTGAAGAATATAATAGAAAGGAAACCCAGCGAGGAAGACTGAGGGACAATTATATGAGGCAAATTATAAGAGACGTTAGAGAGAAGAACTACCAAGGGGCAAGAATTTATAACTGGATAGGAAAAAATGAAAGGCTACAGTGAACCAATTTTCGGATTGAAATAATAATAACACATATCATATGCCTGAATGTAATCATGAGATGATCCTTTCAATTAATTTATGAAAATGATAGCTGCGATAAGAAAACCATCCTGCAATAGTACAGATTTCATTCATCAGTGAATAAGAATTTTTTTTAATTCCGTACAAATAAAATGTCCAATCAGGGCAATGAACTCTGAACTACAGGACGTCTTCTATAGATTCTTTTGCAGTAAGTGTGCCCGAAGTAGAAACAACGGCATAGAAAAGCAAGGTTTCCTTAACAGCGTGAAAATAAGTGCGATTCCAGTTCCGTTCTAAGCTCTGAGTGGTATTCGTCTTGGTAAACTTCCGCTTTAGTAACAGATTTCAGAGAACGAAAAACCCTATGTGGAGATACCCTTGACTCAATGCACTTAAGGGAAAAACCTGCACACTGCTAATTGCCCACTGGGATGGGAAGAGGAGCTTGGGAGCAACAAAGCAAAAATGACCGTGGTCACGCGTGAAGTGCATCTGCGCCAGCCAATCAAGGAGTCGGAGATGAGATTTCACTTCTTGACCACCATTCCTCCACATGAAAATAATTCAAGATCAAGAGATAATTTAATTCCAACGTCCACTTCCTTCATTACTAAGCAGAAAAAATTAACCCACCTCGACACTCCGCATGCCGAAGATGAAATTCTGACGCAGTGAAGAAAACGAGAAAAGAAATTTGCGAAGAATGCACCACTGTGAACGGCGATTTGATTATAACAGGTAGGTCACATAAATATGAGAATCGAGAATGCAGGCATGACCCGGAATATGTATTTTCTTTATAATAGATCATGCCCCATACATACGTAAAATGTATTCATTCGACTAAGTCCGGCCCTGATATCAGCTTACAAGACATGCTCACGGAATATTTGACTACCATTTATCATGATAACCAAACAATGCCGTCACAACTCGTGACGGAGCACTTTGTGGGAAAGAGCAGGCAAGTAAAGAATCAGCAAGTTGTGAAGTTGGTTGGGAACAAAAAATCGATCGCGACTAATGGGATATAAACAGACACAGACAACCATTAGCAAACCTGAAATTTATCCGATGAAGCCATAATATTTAGCAATTTACCTCTAACAAAAATTTTCTACAAAATGTAAGGGGACACGCAAGAAACTCTAACTTATAGTAGCATTTTGGTTTATATGGTGCGTCGATGGCTATGGTCATTTAAAAGCTTCAAATCAAAAAAGTCTATTGGACAAACACAACACCCATGTCCTAGGTGGGGCTAGAACCTTTGCGGCCTTTGGGTTATCCGGCGAGCACGCCGGGGTAATTGTTGAGATGTTAAAGCGCGATACCTTCCATTCCAATGAAATTCATATTCAATAACCATCGGAAATACTAAGCATTTCCCATTTAATTTAATACGATAAAACTGCATGATACGAATTGGTATAAGTTGACACTATATCTTACCGATAGATTATTGTAGAAAGATTTGAACTGTATGAGGAAAAATGCTATATTCGTAATTTATTAGAAATAATTCAGAAGAATGCAACAGTTAATGAACTACCTGTATTAAGGCAACTTCTCAGCAATATTACAATTTCAGCGAAAACTACTTTACCAGGAAAAGAGTTCGTAACCCTGTAGTTATTACATACTGAGGAATAATGTTTTCTAAGTTTATTGATGATAAGAAAATATAAATTTATTCTAGAAAAAAATAGAAATCATGAACTAAAGGTCTTTATATGCAGACTACGAGTCTCTACGTGTCTTTCAGCCAACTTTTTGACAACAGCTCTATCACCACGTTAAAGAAACTGCTCAAAGTAGAAAATTAAGGTTTACGAAAATTACACAATACTTGAACTCATACAAATGTCATTTTAAAGACGACTAGCTGATGATTAAACAAACAACACAGAGAAACGTGTAATATAACACCAAGATATTCCATAACCGCATTTACACGGCAATTGAAAGGTCATATTCAAACTGACGATGAGGCAACCACCATCTGGCGTTTTTATGTCGTTAGGACATGTAAACATTTGGCCAAGAGGAATAACGCTCAATTTTATTCCTCGATGCGTGTGCGCACAAAGATGCAAGGTGCGTTAATATCCTATGCTAATTAAGTGGTATGTTAATAGAGAAGTAACTCTTCTGTCCACTAAATCTTAAAATCGCATAGTGAAAATGTCATTCTCGTTAGGCAAAAACATTTTAAATTTCATGGAAACACTAGGGGAATCCCCTTAATCCCATCTGCTGGCGTCACCGTAATATTCTGCTTATTAATAAAATAAGGAGAAATGAATTAATCCACTCGGATAATCTTTATTTCCTCGTTCGTTATGTTTCCGCGTCACATTCAGCACTTTGAACACTTAAACAACAAACGGTGGTCATCAGTAATGGTTTAAGACCCATGATTGTCTTCTGCGGAGAACCTAGAAAGATCTAGTAAACGATAATTTCGAAAAAATTAAGGACTGCACGCCAAACAACATTTTATATTGTGCTGTTTAAGTATCCGAACATAGTTATTTTCAGAATCACATTTGGAATTGGAAAAAAAAATCCACCTTAAATTCCAGCAGTATGAAAATAAGAAAAAAAATTCACCATAATTACGTGGGATAAATAAAAATTTGCAAATGTCCACAAAATTACATTGTTTATTTACGACCGGTTTCGCCTATATAATAAACATCACTCACTAGTCGCAAATAAGCAGTGTAAGTTTGTGGAAATTTGCGAATTTCTATTTGTATTGTGCAATCATGAAAAAGTTCCACAGAGTAGAGCCGAGTTCATCAAAAGTTGCATGTATTATAAAAAGTGCTAGAATGAAATGATTCTTGGATAAATGTGATAATAGGGACAATAAATACAGATTGAACTTTATGGCTTCTACCTTAAGGCGTGGAAAACATAAATAGGCGTCATTGTTAATACAAAATGTCTGGTGTGAATGGTTGTGTGATGCCGTATTTACACGCGTTATCCCCCACCTCCTTTAGATTTTAAAGAAAACATTTTTCAAATTTTATTCTTATTGCATGATTCCACCCACTAAAATTTGGTAATCCCACATCGAGGAAAATTCCGTAACCTATTTATTACAAAAGTTCACAGGGTTCTTAAACGTGAACGTCCCAACGTAAATTTGTAGAAATGTAAAAATAATTTTATACGCCTGGGGATTCGACCACTGAATTTCCCAATTGCCAATCAGGTTTGCTAGTCGGGTATATATCATCAAAATTTGTTTAATCCAAGGCGAATTTTCGCAGGGGTTTATGAGAACCAGAAGTTCTCACATACGTTCAAGTTAAATGACAACTGAGAAAGTTAAATATTATAAACGATTCTTAAAACGCTGTCTGTGTCCGCACGGTCTTTTAGCACTTGAAAAATTTGCCACCGCTGAGTGAGATACAGCCACCATAATGATGTGAACTATGTACAAAATTAGAAGTGCTAAGAATGGTAGAAGAATAGGCGATTGCTGCGTGAAATCCAAAGAAGGCAGCAATGGTGGATGGAAGGGGTACTGAAGAGGCAGTGGGTTGTTGAAGGTTAAGATAAGAGGGTAGAATGTTGGTAAGCGGGGTAGGGGTAGGAAGAGGATAGGGATTTTAGATATCACGATGGGTGTTGGGAAGTATGCAGATATGAAGAAGGGTTAACTAAAATTGTAGCAGGTCAAATTTAACCTGAGGTTCATCAAAAACCTACCTTACCCGGTAGATTACATATTAACCTTCATTCATTCATTCCCGTACACAATGAAACTAATATGCGTGATATTTAATAAATTATTGTAGTTACTGCACATAAATCACAACAGTAAACATTATCTGCATCTCATTTACGATTGATAGACGGGAGAAGAAAAAAACCTCCCTCCGACCGTCGAGTATTGATCCCTCCTCTTTCGAATACGTATTGTAAAAACGACGTTTGAATCCGCGGCTACAATGACCCAACCGTTTGTGGGCACTATGCCTACCGTTTGATTTTGCTGTAATACTTATTCAGAAATTTTATTTATGGAAATCCTCAAGCTGCTTGTTGATATACTCGGACATTTCTTTTCAACGGCTTTTTTTAGAGTTTTTTCAGAACTATTCATTCGGGCACTATCGAGAACCTTTCAAATATCCTCATTTACACCTAATCAAGTGCTTGAATATCCGATGTTAAAAGATATAATCCCAGTTGGACCGATGAAGAATCTGCAGAAAGATTCATTTGCGGGAAAATCGAATGACATTTGAAAAGATAGTGTCGATAAAAATATCATTCTTAATATTAATTTAAATGTTTAGTCCGTATGAATATAAAGTGGAAATCATGCATCTTTTGCAATTGGGACCTACACTTACACAAAATAGAGTTTCTTTTTTAGGTAGTTATTATTGAATACTACCAAAGAGAAGCAAGGAGAAGTAGAAACAAGCCGTGCGATAACCTACTATTTGAATTGGGTTATTTATCTTTATGCATTCTTCTTGCATTCATTTAAAGCTCATATCCATTGTTGCTGTCGTTACAGCTAAAGTCCGACTTCCCTCTTATCGAAACTGTGTCACTCAGCAATGCATTTCATTATCTTATGTGACAGCAATGAGCACCATTGAAATATAGGAGGTATCAAGGATATGCATTTCCCGAGCCACCCAAATACAACGTAGGCTGACCGTTTGTATGGAAATAAAGAGTTCATGCATGGAAGGGCAAAACACAATGAAACAATTTGCATTATCACGAACTCCAAACATTGCGGCTTTTCCTCCTGAAAGCATTGCAAAAAAATGACAAACATCGGAGATACGCCTTTAAGATTATACGAGATGGCGTCAAGGAGCTAAAGCTCTTGGGCTCTTATTGTAGATAAATTGTGGTATTAGTCAAGATGAGACAGGCGATCCTAAAAATTATCAGTTTTTTCGAAATATTAGAAAAACTATTACTCATAGGGGGTTGGGGCTGCCAGATAACTTGTGCATTATAAAATTCCCGACAAATTTCGATTTTTTAAATTAAAACTGCTACATTCATTGAAAAGGGCTTATTGCAAGGAACATTCAAAATGAGGATTTCTTTAAATCGTTAATAACATTGAAAATGGATATTGAAATTCGACGAAACTATCTCAAACCTGTGATTTTTGTAATAGTTTATACGTGTGCAAAAAGTGAGCCCACCAGGTTTTGGAAAATCGTAACTGTTTACCCCCCCTGTGGAAAAATTACAAACCTTTTGTCCAGGGGCCAATTTATAACATGGAGGGTTCCAAAAACGGATTTTTAGACTTAAAGTCTGGCTAAACAATGTGTAAAAAAGCAATTGATTTTTGCAATTGAACTATCCAATTGTCACGATGAAAAAACGCATAACTTTGAGTTATAATCAATTAGGATAACTTTTTAAATAAGCGTTTTTAAAGAAAAGCAGTGACAATCTGGTTAAAAACATGTATTGCCAAGGAAAAGGAAGGAAAGAAGAAAGATCATATTTGTTTAAATATTTCATGCCACGACACCATTTGGAATAGGGGATAGAAGCCAGGATTCAGAATATGGTAGATGTAAAATGGGATAATAAGTTCGTTAAAACCAATTTAAACCACAGATTTATATGAATACCCCTACATTACGAATTGCGTCGTTTCAGGCGTGAAGTGGTGGGACTCAAATACACCAATGGATGAGATACCAAGAGATGACACTTTTACACAGGTAAATATACTTTATTTACTACCGGTTTCAATGCACTACATCATCAACACCACCTGATGATGATGACGTAGTACATATAGTGAAACCGGTATTAAGTATTTTTCAACATTGGAAAAGTGCCATCTCCTCGTCATCAATGCCACTCTGTCAGTTGTAGACGTTTCAACCCCGCTCCACGTCGCTGTTCTCTATTACGACGAGTTAAGCGTCTTGAATGGCAAGGCCCTCGAGGGCAAATAACCTCCAGAGTGGTCGTCGGATATGGAAAAAAGACGACGCGGGAAAATATACGCTCCATTACGTGGAGGTCTAAGACTGGAAGATAATTGCTGACCGAGGAAGTATTTTTGTGGAAAGTAAATGGCCAATCACCCGCATACCGACCTCCTGAAAGATTACTTCCAGGCATCGGATGGTATCCTAATTCCAACGGCCAAGCCTCAATCATCTCCCGATGCTGGTGGTAACTGCAATCCCGAAATCTACCGTCAATTCCTCTGGGGTTCAGAGAAGCTCGCAAAAGGTTTCATTTACGAATTTCATTACCGCCCAATCACGGATAAGGTTTAAGCAATTATAATATGAGTTTCCGACGGGCCATCAGGAAGTTCCCAATCTGTTTAACAGGTTCATATATTCCAAGGGCGTCTAAGATGAAAGTAGCTTTCGTTGGTAGGTGTTTTAGAAAAGTCTTGAACCCTCAGCATTTGATAGATATAATTCGGTTTAATGGGTGGGTCGACAGCTCAGGTAATTTTGCACTACTTACAATCTATTAATAAATCATTACCCACATTCATCTTTCATGGGTCTCACGAATTAGTAAGAGATATTTTTAAAATCATGGAGGCTCAGGGAATTAATTTATATCTCAGAATTTGAGTAGGGACTACACTTAACAAACACAATTATTATAAAGGGCAAACAAAAAGAGTGAGGAGTTTCATTTGGTATTTTTAAGGGAAATTTCAATTAATCTCTTCCATGGAGGCCCATTTCCACAGCCCGACTTCTTAACGAGGCAATAATGTGCGAATTTCACAAGCTGAGATAGGGAATTCAACATCTTAAGAGTCCTAAATTGAGCATATATTAGAAAATAATTAACACTTTCCGTGAATACATTTCCCTGTGATGACTGTAAAACAATGCCGATAAATTAAGTGAAATGAATTGATCAAGTTTATTGGCAATTAAGTGAAGAGGATGGGGGAACATTCCGAGGGCAATAAAGCAGAATAATAAACTCCTAAATGAATACTTTGTCCGATGGATGACCACATTGAGTGAAAAGTGTGAACTGAAACAAAGGCGGGAAGATGTCAGTGCCGAAACACTTGTCACTGGGATCTAAGGATAGAGTAAATCAACGGACCACGAATTAATTGACTGTTAAGATCATAAACATTTATACAAGGGGGTAAAAAGTATCGAGAGTACTCTAAAATACAAGAAATGATACATAATACTTAAATCTTCAGAACCGTAAAACGAAAACTAAAAAAATCAAGGTGTAACCAGGGATATTTCACAAACCTCACATAGGCACTATCTCGGCACGGAGAGTATGTTACGTAATCTTAGAAAGGAAAAAATACCACTCTCCCATAACAACTGTAGAAGGCACGCTGATTCTTTCTGTAGCATTAGCGACCGCAGCCATTGTGGCCGCAAAACGACCAAAGGAAAAATTATCTAGCAGGCTTCCCGTCAGGGACCAAAAAACATCCTCCAAAAAACGGGAAAGAGTATTCATTACCATCCATTATTGGACTTTTTTTTGATACATTTACGTTCAATTTCATTGAATAATAGCATTTAATTCTAAACGAGGTCTTACTGAGCCAAATAAAATCCTCTCTTTGGTACGTCCGTTTAGTTTTTGCTGTGCACAGATAGGAAAATTATACTTTTTTCTGCTTCTAAAAAGTAGACAGTATTTTTGGACAGCCGATAGCTGTTAATTTTAAGGATAGGAATTAACTACCGTAGAATAAAGAGGCGGGCAACGAAGGAGGGAAACTTATGTAAAGTCGATTTTAATCTAATATTAACAAATTAATCCAATGAGAGCACAATTCAACGTTCCGATTGGGAAAACAGAATGTTGTACATACTTGAAGTTCGCTTCACACGGAAAAAAGTAAGGATAGAGACTAGAATAAAATATTCGCCATATTTGGAACAAATAATCGATACCGGTGTGAAATGCTCAAGAAGAGTGGAAGCAGGTGTACTCGGAACAGTAGAAAACCAAGCTCGCATGTCGATGTCGAAAGAGAAATTCCTCACGTGCGTTTAGAACTGAAGAGGCAGAGAAAAATGCAGTGACCAAAAACACAAATGTGAATCTAATGCATCAAGGATTCACTTCGAGGAAGTTTATAACGTTTCTAATATCCATAACAGCCAAAACAAAAGAACAATGCACTTTCCCACGGATTTTATTTATGGTACCTGGCAATGCTGTATCACGGTGAAACGCGTAGTACCGCAAATAAAATCGGTGGAAAAGTACATTATTCTCTGTCTGTTGTGGATAACAGAAACACTTATGTGATTTGAGAGTTCTGTTACTAAAATCTTAGGTGAGTTGGATGACAAAGACATTATCTGTAATAAAGTATCGGCCGAAAATGTTGTCTAACAACACGAGAAGGCTGAAAGTAAAAATAATAGTTTTAATGCACAATTTTAAAACATAGTAAATACTAATTAAAATGGGCGGACTTCCAGGAATGACACACCATATGATTTCTCACGCTCATTACGCCGCTCATTCCCAAGGGGTATAAAAGTTCTATCATTCCCAACCTTGTATATGTACAGGTCGTAAACTGATGTAAATGTTTGTAAAAAGTTCGAGTAGCAGTGGTATTTTTGTTTTATAGGATGCTTCGACGGCAATGGTCATTTCGCACCTCTTCAAGTCGTAGGAAAAACCTATCTGGACAAATACAACACCCGTGCTCTGGGCGGAACACGAACCCGCGACCTTTGGGTTAGCCGGCGAGTACGCTACCCACCAGACTATCCTGGTCGGCAAAAAATTCGCGTTTTTTGGGGAAATTATAGTAGAAAAAAATCGGAGACGATCTGTAGAGGATTTAATGATTTTTAAGGGCTTTAAAATCTCGGCTAGGAGTGAAAAATTCAATTTTTAATTGAAAAAATATATGCACACCTAGATTTACACCTTGACGTCATCTTTGTGAAGAAGAGATGAGAAATGTCAATCTTGAATAAAAATATGGAGTGGATATACGATAAGTACATACGTCGATATATACGGAAATTTAGTTATCAAAAGAAGTTTGCTAAGAACGGATTAAGAAATTAACCCTGTAATTTTTATATTCAAATGACGGAAAACGACAGGATTTTGTCTCTATCTATTGTTTCTGACAAAACTAATATAAATAATACCCTGTTATTGGGTACTCATTTTGACTGGTGACTAAAAAATAGAAATAATATAGACATTTATCGAATTTTTTTATTGACTTCCCCTTTGATTTTTAAAAAATTACCGCTTTGAATTGCTTACCATTTTGAAACTGGGTGCGTGAGTGTAAAAACGCCGAGAGAAACGAATTTGGTATGGTCATATTATTATTTATGTCACAAGGGCCATGCGAAGATAAATTAAATACAAGAATGACGTAATAGAAACCGATAGCAAAGTCTTTAAATCAACACTTAAGTGCTGCTCGTCCCTTTTGAGCGGAGAGTAAGTGCTTAAACAATCTTATTTACCTCATCCATTCGATGATACACCATTAAGACATCCTGAGTCAGAGAGCCAGTCGATTTTCATAAGAGGAGTTTTCTATTTGTTAAACTCTCAAAAAGAATCTACAAAGGTCGAGTTGTATTAATGTCATTATACTGTTTGGAACACACGTAATTATGTTTAACTTGGCAAAAAAAAACTTTTAATCAGTTCTAAAACAGATTTCCAAACTATACAAGCCTGTGAGTTTTACTCATATTCATCTTTAAGATGACTGAGTGAATTTAAGTTGACTACTCTTTGCGGGATAGAATAGTTATTCCAAGAGTTACACACGATGATCTAATCATACGACTAATAAGTTTCTTAGAGAGACTAATAAGTTTTCTGCAGAGTACAGCTGTAAAGAAAAGGTGTGCTTGCAAAGGAATGCTATATTGCTGCCTTGAAGAAGCGAAATGGCATGTATTTTTTCAGATACAGCTTCTTTGTAATAAATGGCCTTTTTGTGACTTAAAACTACCTATATTCAGCAATCAATTGTCTAGTACAGGGGTCTCCAAACTACGGCCCTCGGAGAACTTTTTATCTACGGAAAAAATAACGGAAATTTACGTGTATATTGTCTAATGCGGCCCTCGGGCTGAGAAGTTTGGAGACCCCTGGTCTAGTACATACTAAAATATATTCTAACCCGACAGAACACTGATCTTTTACAATGACACCAAATCTCTCACGCGTCAATTCATTGTGGCGTAATTTAGGTAATCGGCCAGTTAGGATTGTACCACGGATAATTGCCGAGTTATCTAATTGGAGAATGTTGAGAGATTTAAAAAGAGAAATCCCTAATCCAAAGTGAAACCGTAATGATAATTTATTTTCACGCAATGCTCATTAGTGAAATATGAACAACAGTAAGTTTACCTACCCGATTTGTATTTTGAAGCGAAAAATCGCAAAGTGAATAATCCGCATGGAAATTGTCAAAATAAAACGAACAGAAAACAAGCAAGGAGCGGGAAACTTTCAGGAAAAAGTCCCCCCCTAAGAATGTAAGAACAACGCAGAGCTCAAATCAAACTTTGACTAAGAGCAAACGACTTTTTCTACGCTCTTACAAATCGTGATATTAATGTAATATGCTACGATGATTCACTGAAAAGGCGCAGTGTCCCATTTGCAAAAGGCAAAAGACGTTTGAACAAGAATCCCTAACGCTTCAATGACGTGTCAACGAACGAAACAAACGCAAAGGGGGATTAAAAGTCTTCCACATGGATGACAGGGCCGGTAATTTAAAAATGGTACCTACGTTCGCGCAGGAACCTATACGAAGATGCGATGAAAATGCCTATCCCCTGGGTATGCCAGCGCTTTATTCTGCGATGATAAGGATTCGTGATTACGGCAAACGTACACGAGCACCTGGAGTATTCTCGAAGTGTGAACAAGTCACGTAAAAAAAAGGAGGTAAAAATATACTGTTACGGACTTTTCGTTCGTATCTGCTTGGAACGAATGAGTTTTTTTCCACAATCGGCCAGTGGGGTCAATAAAAGGAAGGCGTGATAAGGAGTGCGAACATTATAAATAATCTCCCGTCTGCTGACATTTTTGGGTCATCTCTTTCCGGGAAAATGGCTGGGCAACAATTTGTCCGAATGTTGTTTTTCTGTTCAGTACCAATTTTCGAGATGGGAGCACCACTAAATTCTGACCTCGCAAGCGATAGTTTGATCCGACGATTGTACGTATCGGCTCAGTTCAGCACAGGATAAGTAACCTTCAGTGACTACCGTGGCTTTCTCATTTCCGTTCTCGGAGTTCAAAATCTCCACGGCGAAGAGGGCGGGGAACGTGTACAAACCATAAGAGTATATAATAATAGGTAGAGCGAGGTGTGGTTTCTGCGCATTGTGAAATCATTGGTCACGTGACAAAGTTAGATGACACTTATGTCATGGTTACACCTTTTGTTTATTTATCTATAATAAGAGTTCCGAAGGAGTAAAATGCCAAGTGAGTGATCTTTTCAGGGAATAATTTAATCATTATCCAATAACAGGACCATCACATATGTATTTAAATTGAATCTTATATTTGTGTGTGTTCATATTTCTGTTTGATTGTATCATACTGTCGTAGTGAACTTGCGTAAGACTTTCTTGTCGCAAAGTTCTGTGGTACTTTTTGAATGGAAAATTTGTGATTTCCCTGTTTGTATGTGAAATCCTGCGCTCCTTACATTTTGAATTTGCGATTACAGTGTACAGCAATAAGTGTATAATGGTTCGGAGAGTAGTATGAAATTTAATTTTTAAAAAGTCACGTGGATTCAATGATGGAACAGCTTTCTCTCTACTGCGCACCCGGGAGGCTCAGTCTACCCATTATCTCTATGGTACAAACATTCCTCTCCAAAATATAACAATAAAAGCAATGAAGGTTGACCAACGCGAAATCCTACGTGAGGGTTATGCCAGCCGGAAGAGGAGAGGCTGTAAGAAATAGGGAGAGGACATGGCTTGTAGCGAAGAACAACCACATTAACCACGCGTCTACATTGAATATCGCCTACAGTACATGCAAACATTCCGTTTTCGCCAATCATTTCAATGTTGTTGTTTTTTTAACGGCGGCGCGTCGTGAGAATTGGTTCCATGAGTACATTCAATAGATTATTTTTTGGACCCGGGGAGATTGACAGCTGCAGCAGCGGTGGATTTTTAGAATTTTTTATAAATGACACTCGACATATTTCCATGGAAGGAGGCACATCACAGCAGCAAGGGCAAGTTACCGTTTTTTTGGCAAACGGGATTTGATTTCAATTGGAAGAGGAGCTGGTCAACGGACGCCATCTGTTTCCGAAAGCTATTCTCGATGAAAGACCGCAGATCTTAAGGTTGGGGGTTCGGCCTAGCCGGGTTGGCACCGACGCCTTCGAACGACGGGGGAGACACAGAGGGCAATCACCTGAGAGGTACTTTTCAGAGGTAGAGGGGGGTTGGAGGTGAGCACGCAGGGAGGAGTGATTAAGATGGGGAGGGGTGCGGTGAATCGGACGATATTTATCAATCCATGGGGTGAGACGTCTCATTTCTCCCTTTATAACTCCAATAACCGCAAGGTTGAGAACAAACCAATACGACATCCACGTGACATCAATACATTAATTTTTAACAATGGCTTGCGGCCGGAACTGTGCTCAACAGACTCGCGCCTTGGAAAACCCGCGGGACAAGGCTTTGTACGAAAAATACGGGGAAAACCCATTCAAATGACAGGACTGGTTCAGTCACCGTCCATCGGCCCAATCGGGATCTCCAAGGCAACGGGGCTCACGCGACATGCGGACGGGGCAAAGTGATTACAAACACTGCGGACCGATGTTACGAGCTGTGGGAAGAGGATGGGGCCATGGTAAAGGAAGGTTGTGTTCCCACATTACATATTTCCTTGACAGTTAACACCCATCCTTGAAGACTGCCGGGGGGAGTGAGATAGAGAGACGTCGCGGGACGGACGAGCGGATGCGGACTAGAACCGGCGGCGGCGAAGGCGCCTGCTTGGTTGCCAAACCTCGATCTTCATGACGTCACCACGCGGAGTTTTCACTCGCGGCGCCCGGGTGAGGGAGGTCAGAC
>WURS02442495.1:0-14825 GCA_011762765.2 Rhinocypha anisoptera
TGCTGCGTTGATTTGGGGGGGGGGGGTTGTGGGCCGTGGTGGCTCGTCGCGGGGGGGTGTAGGTGGGGCTTGGGGGGGGGGGGGGGGGGGGGGTGGGGCGAGGAGCAGTCCCTTTCCCTGTGGGGCATGCAGTTTCCCAGGAAGTTACGGTGCCCAGAAAATAATTCAGCCGGATTCCAGCTGGAAGTGCGTCCATACGCATGACCAGACTTTTGACCTGGGTCCCCCGCTCAGCAGCCAAATGATCTACTCACTGGGCTGCCTTGATCTCTTAATTTATTTCTCGGTACTTTTCTATCTCAGAGTAATTGTCTTACACCCTCTTACAGCTTTCATCATTTCTCTAATAGCTTTTTAATGTCACGCCCAATCCTATGATCATTAGTTATTTCGGCTCCTAAATAGGTGAAATTGTCCACGAAATTCATTGAACTACCGTTTAATTAAATATATATTTCTCACAGTTTTTCTTTACTCCCGTAACTACAACCTCAATCTTCTCTTTGCTGATTTACAAATCGTCTAGTTTCATCTGCTGGTTCCACTCATCAAGTTCCTTCAGAAGGTTATTTATTTATTCTCCCTATTAAATAGTAAGAAGTAACTTCATATAAAAAATACAATCGGCAAACTGTTTGTATCGGTAAGAAAAGAGTTTATGCGGTAAGAAAAAATATCACGGAAGAAAGAAAATCACGGCATAGAACGTTTTGGAATTATTTCTAAGTAATTGCTGAATGCCACAGGCCAATGCTAATTTAAAGAGATGCTGTGATGACTTCGTTCTATGGCTCAGCCAAACAGCAAGCTTACAAAAAATATATCGAGCAATTACGAAAGAAGCATATGTTTCAAGACAGCAAGGTCCGGTAGTAGTGAAAAAAGATGCATGATTGTAACAACTATAATTATCCCTGCCGTATCCGTAACGATTATGTAGACATAAAACATATATACAGCCGTAAAAAGTATACCTGTATCGTCCTCTTGATCTATTACTACATCACAATATTCTACTCACAAGTTTGTTTAAAAACAGTTTGTGCAAACCAAATACAATGACGAACAAAATGTCTATCGATAATACAATGCGTGGTTCCGGAAAATTAAAAACTATAACTATATCTAGGCATATGCAAAACTTATATAGTGAAAAAAATTAGTTAAAACAGTCAATAAACATGAACAGTCAGTCAGTAAACTGAAAAAACTAAAACAGTAAACTAAAACTAAGTCAGTAAAGTACAACAGTCAGTAAACTGAAAAATAATTGAAAAAATTTAACTTTTTTTTCTCGAAAATCACGCTCCTGAAGACGAAAGCCACAAATCGCCGTTACGCTCCAGAAGACGAACTTCAAAAATCGCCTCCGTCGCGAACGTGTTAAGTTCCTTAAGAACATTATTTATTTATTCTCCCCATGTTACCTCATGATCTCATATCATCTCATTGATCGTGTCTCGTTTCTCAGTTTGTTTCCTTTGATCATTCCTGACAAGCACTCCAGGACTGTGTTGAAAATAATGGGAGCTAAGGCGCTTATCTGATTTAAATTCTCTTGGTTTCAAACTATCCTGTTGCTCAGCTGAACTCCCTACTCTGCCCTGGTTTACTATTAATGGTTATTTTATCCACTCTATAATCTAAGACTCAAATGCCAACCATTTAGCATACGAACTTCTATACACGCTAATGAAAATGCAATTTCATAGATTAATTTCTGTTAATTGCAATATTACTACGGATTGCCTATTTTGGTCCTTAATACCTCCACTGTAACTGTATATTTCAGGAAAGAAAGTAAAAATCCAAAAATCTGAAATTTTAGTTACGGTATTTTTACTTACACTTTCCCTTTTGAGATGTTTGGTGTGTCGTACGTAAAGTAAAAAGTTCTTAGAACCTAAGAAAATTATTTTGGATGGCCTTTGGATAATAAATTTACTTAGAGATGTTAGGGAAACTTTAATGATATTTATTAGAATATAACTATGAAAACCATACCAGTTTATCTCAGACTTTTACTGTTATCACTTTTTAATCTGATATCAAGGTGATTATTCTTTTTTCGACTCGCTTTGGCTTGTCTCGCTTTGATTTCCAATAGGCGTTATTCATAGGCTTTCATTAATGATACTGCTCTTTAGCATATTTTATCCTAAAGCAGACTAATTCCTTAACTTCGTCACTCTTATCTGTGAAATTTTCCTTCAAAGTTGAATATGCGTGAGCAATAACTACTTTCAACGCCAAATTTAAGTTTCGCAAAAAGACAGATGGGAAGAAAATGTTTTCTCTTCGAGTTTCCAGTCCTCCATGTTAATGGCTCGATCAGAAGAACACACATTACACCCTTCTGGTTTCTCCCGTATTCATATCACTCTGTGGTTTCCTTATAAAATTGTTCACACAGCTAACTACATGCTTAGAATAATTTCAATTTCTACTATTTCACTTTAAACAAAAGTGTCTCTCTCTCTGCATATTGAAAACGATAGATGTGACCTCGGTGAATTTCATAAACAGGAGACATTATAAGTAAAGTAATCCGTTAAAGATGGCCATCTAGATCCTCCTAATTTATTTCTCTGCAGGCAGCTGTTAATAATATTCCGATAACTTTTATTTTTGTTTTGTCAGTTCTGTTTGCATTCGACAACCTCTAAGGCGATATTATCCACTCTCTGATTTACTTTCATTTGAAAAAAAAGTTTCGCGTCATTTCCTCCCTTCCTTTATTTAGCTCTGGGTCAATGTGAAATCCTACATGAATTGTGTTTCATTAGGTGGACTCTGGAGTTTTTGTCGCGCGGATGATTCCTTTAAATGGAGAGTTCAACCTACCACTCTCCTCTCCTAATCGATTCCACTCATGGACACCCTCTTGCCACCTGGGGCTTTCTAACTTTGTCCCGTACGGAGCACATCGTGGCTCAATGCTTCATCATTGAAATGGCTGCGAAAGACGAAAGCCTAGTTTTCCTCTGAGGTCAGGAGACGGTATGGCTTATTAATCTCCGTTGCTTGTTTTTGAATCCGCCATCGTTGGGCGCCTTCCCGCGCCACCCGTACCCTCACCTTCCTCGTGCACGTAATCGAGGTCCGTCTTCCCCTAAAACCTAGGTTTTAGGGGAAAACTTGAGTAGTTCATTCCGAACAGCAGAAAACAGAGATCTCTTCCAGTGAAAAACTTGAGTAGTTCATTCCAGTAGCCATAGAATAGTTCATCAGATAAAAGTAATGTACAAACATGAATAATGCACTGCCAGAAATACAAAAATCACATTCCCCAAACAACAGAAAACAGAGATCACTTCCAGTGAAAAACTTGAGTAGTTCATTCCAATAGCTATTGAATAGTTCATCAGATAAGAGTAATGTACAAACAACTATATACAAAAGTTACATGCATAGAAAAACGATTTAAAAATTATTTACAGAAAAGAGTACAAAAATAATAAATTATTCCCTTCTATTATAAAAACGAACCCCCCAAAATATCCTGACTCTAACATATAAATCTAAAAGTAAATCTTTAGCTGATCCACATGGTAACTGATATGATTGGTACAATTGGCTTGATCTCTTTATTACTTCTTTTATGTACCCCCCCAAAAACTTCCTGTGCATAGACTCAAGAAAAATGGTTTGAAATATTGTTTCCCATTCCCGAACAATGTTGTACACAATATCACTTGGGGCCAGTAACTTCCCACCTAGCTCTCCTCTACCCTTCAAGCTCAAGAAAAGCTGGTGGCATTGATCACCCAATGAAGGACTTTCAAGTATCATGGCTTCCCTGCAAGATGGACAATCATGTTGTTTCATGAGCATCCTACAAAGGAAACCAGACACATAATAGATTGTATTTAATTAATCTAATTCTAATGTATCACTAACTACTAAATCACTAAAATCTATTTCTACCTCTGGTTGGGAAACAGTGCGGTTCTCCTTATTCCCTACATAATCACTAATTCTAGTTCAAAAATTCTCTAAATCTATTTCACAATTACTATAACTAGACAATTTGGATAGAGATGTTAGCAACAGGTGCTTATAACCCTTTCCAAATTGCATAACTGAAGGGTTGTCATTACACCCATGTTGCTGTCAGATCACAGAAAACAAGTTCTCCAGGGCATCCTGATTCAAAACTCTTGTGCATAGTTTAGGGATACCATGTTGATTCTTTAAATCCATATATAAACTCAGGAGAGAGCTAACACTAATGAGCCGCCACCCATTCAAGCACAGTGGTTGCTACCTACATCCCACAAAGCCACTTCCCTCCAACTTTTCCTTTGCTTCTTGCAGAAACTGAACATGTTGGGTGCCTTCTGCCATGGCATAGCGATACTTGAATGGATGGCATCCTATCTGTCTACTATTAAAACAATCAAATAACTTATCCATAAATTCAAAAAAATCAGCTGTGTGCATTGCACGGTTACTGAGCTTCCCCATAGCAACAAATGCAGACAAGGCTACACTAACACTATTGCTAAACACTTGAGAGGCCAGCTTAACTTTCATTTTTTTGAAAGCTCTGACATCAACGTGGAACTTTGTTATCTTTGGTATCATCTTTAGCTTGAGTGGATCAGTCAGCTCACACAAGCTCCTGAAATGACACCATTGCACTAGATTACCATTAAAATTAAAATCATATTTCATTAAATTATTTCTCATCGCCTTCAGAAGATGAGGAGGATCAAATAAAAAATAAATCTTCTCTCTCCCAAACATGAAGAAGGGGGCCTCTGGAGAAATTCCAAAGTTTCGACTCAGCCTCTGATTGTGAGGACCCTGGTCACAAATTACTGCACTGACCTTAAAACTAATAGAACTAACTCTAGAAATACACCCTAGAACTATTCTTTGTAGCACATCTGCACTTGTGCTGTTATGCGTAACCCAGTAACCAATGCACTGTTTCCACTTTTTATTAATACCCTCTATCATAATCACAAAAACCTAAAAGTCTATCTATACTACGGTCATAAAACAAATTTTCTCTAATGGCAACCTCATCAAATGTCAAGACAACAACTAAATCAGAGCCTGTAAGGTTTTTGGCATGAGCCTCAAGTGCCACCATAGCATTATGATCAATGCCTGGTGCCACAACAACCTCCTTCTGCCAGTTCAGCAATGACCGCACTGACGGAAGACAGAGAATTTTTTGTAGGAACCTGTATGCTCTAGGTCCATGATAATATAAACTAAGTGCAAAGTCCTTCATGTAGGGTGACCAACGCCTACCAAACTTACATATCTTGGTCAAGCTCAACTGAGCCAAGAACAGTTTATGAGCTGGGGTGGGGAGGTACCTCTGGCTGATCTTGGCCAATTGTTCCCTTTCCAAAGTATCTTTCTTGAGTTTCCGCCGACGCTCAATGAACAAATTAGCCCTCAATCTGGCTATCGAGCTACGATATTTTTTTATTTTTATAGAAGTCCTGGGTGTGGGATTGCTCCGATTGCTCCAATTCCTCCTTGGGGTCGAAGTTATAGCCTCATCTGCTGGCATTGAACCTAAAATATGGGAAAAATATGTGTCAATGCATCGGAAGGAAAACTATATGCTCATAAATTCGTACCCAAGTTGGATTTTTTACACTAAACCGTGAACTTTTTTGATAACACCAAAGGAAACCGCACTAAATTACACAAAAGGATATGTAAACTTACTAGGCTTTTGCGTGGGTGTCTCCTGGTGCGCGGAAGCAACAATAGTGGTCACCTTGCTTTGAACTGAAACGTAAAATTATAATTTCTCTTATCAAAAACGATATATGTAACACAATGAAAGTAACGCCAAGTTATATCCATGTTTAACTCACAACAGTCTGAAGAAGGCGTACCCGGAGGCCCGGCTGCTACATTTTCTTCAACTTCCATCACCTCGCAGCCAACTGCAAAACAAATTAAAAGAAGATTGTAAAATATGATTATAAATAAATGAAAGAATGAAAACTCAGATATTCGGGAAAATTCAGATATAAGAAATGAAAACAAATCACTTACCAGAAGTTACTTCAACAGGATCCACATTGCACGGACCTGCATTTCGGTAGAGAATAGGACACATTAACAGTAAGGTAAAATAACAATATAAATAACTTTCTTGCAATTGTGAAGACAAATTCGCGAAAAACCAGATATAAGAAATGAAAAAAAAATCACTCACGGGAAGTCACTTCGACAGGTTCCGTATTGCTCGGACCTATATTTCGTTAAAAAAATGATACATTAACAATAAGGTAAAAATAACAATATAAATAATTTTCTTATATTTGTGAAGACAAAAATCGGGAAAATTAAGATATAAGAGATGAAAATAAATGACACACCGGAAGTTACTGTGACAGGTTCCGTATTGCTCGGACCTACATTTAGGTAAAGTAAAAAATAATACTAAGTAAACATTAATAACACAAATGCTCACGTATACGGATTATTTAGTTTATTAGTAGTAAACATGATGTAACGATATTATAAACTAGCGGAATTGTGGTGGCTGGCAACTTAAAATATTCACGGTAATAATAAACACCCAGAAAGAAACATTATCACAAATAAAAATAATTACAGACTTGTTTAAGAGAGGATGTTAAACGATTTCTACTAACCGTGTTCTCGGGGATTGTATTCGTATTGCGACGGCATGGCGTCTCTCTTTAAGAGGACACGTGGCGTGGTGGACCGGTAATCCGACTCCAAAAAGTGGTCACTACATAATCTGAAATTCACCTCTCTACCGAGGAATTCCTCGCGCATAGCGAATTTCAGCCATTCATTTGCCCTGTATAAAAATTATTAAATGAACACAAGGGCAATAAATAGGCACTATGCAAGTAGAAATTGGCTTCACGTAATACTTGCCTTAATTCATCTTTTGGAAACGAAAAAAATGAAATAGGTTTGTCAATCCTGCACCCGCTAAAATTTCCGCACCACTCCGCGGCATAGTACATCCCACGTTTTCTTTTGGAGCAGCCTGGTGGACAGTCTGCCATGGCGAATACGGCGCACGCTCGCTCGCTAGCTGGATAAAGCACAACGCTTATACAAGACGTGAACAGCACGAGAGTCGGAAAGAAACTGAAACCAAAATCCCTCAGACCGCTAGGGGTGCTGAGTATGCAGAACAGCTAGAGAACCCTGGTGGCATAATAAAATATCTCTAGCCTTCATAGCCCTGCCCCCACCATAGCTATACTTACTAAATCGAAAACTAATTATAAACAAAATGCCTATGCCTCAAAACTAATAATGAAATGATGAATAGAAAATTGTGAAGCCTATTCTACAAAAGTTCCTTATAAATAAACGAAGTAAATGTAATAAATGTATGAAAACCAAAATACTAAAATGAAATAAATAGCAAAAGGAAACTGACAGGAAAGGAAGAAACCACTTTACAAACTCAATTACACTATACAAAATTAATAAGGCATGTATTAAACTAAATTATTAACCCTGATATTAATGATACTTACTATATCTAATATTACAATGCAAATAAGAAATTTAAAATGAATCACAAACAATGTCAACAAATTAATTTATCTAAGAACTCATAAAATTATACTAATCTTTTTAACTATATAAATCATTATCCCCTATGCCTAAAATATAAAACCTCACTAAATGAAACCTGTAACCAAACGAAACCTACTAAAACACCTACTGCAATTAAAACACTTCTAAAGCTGGAGGATTAGAGCCGCAACGTCAAGCTAATGCCGCTAGTCTCACTGCAAACCAGCTCGTCATTGGTTTAACTTGGCCTGAGCTAAACTTAGCCTGACTAATGACAGGCGGCAATAAAACCATACTATGAATACAGGTTTAGTGCTGAAGCCGGTCTAACTTCCTTAAACCTTTCTTAGACCAGGACTAATGTAACTATGAATATGGCAGAATAGCTATAGCATGCCATTATGACTCAGCAAGGGGCTCAGAGAGAAACTCACCAACTGGGTTTTTTCCTCATTCGTAGCAAGTCCATTTGCTGAAAACCACTTTAATGCCGCTAACATAACCCTATTGGATATGTTATTTGTATTTGATAAATCTTTTAAATCATGAATGAATGTAGAATCATCAGCATATAGTAATGACCTTCATGGAATGTTTGAAGGTAAATCATTTATTATGATTAAAAACAATAAGGGTCCAAGTAAAGAGCCTTGAGGAACTCCATGCTTAATTTTTATGGGCAACGATTGATTTTTATTTACATAAACACATTGAGAACGATCAGAAATATAGGGATCAAAGAGCTTTAATTCATTATTGTCAATGCCATAATGTTGCAATTTTTTAAGTAGGATAGGATGAGTGGCCCAATCAAAAGCCTTGCTAAGGTCACAGGCAGTCAGAGCAGTGAAAGTTTTCTCTTCAAAGGAGTTAAGTATGACCCTGACAGCTTGTCTGACAGTAGAAGAGGTCGATCAACCCTTCTGAAAACCAAATTGTGATTGTGAAAATAGATTATTGCTTTCAAAGTGTTTGTACACTTGGAATTTGATAACTTTCTCAAAAATTTTACAAAAATTTGGAATCATTAAATTGGGGCGGTAGCTATGAGTAGAGGGACGATTTCGATCTCCTTTTTTATAAATCAGAACAGTTTTTGAAATATTTAGGACTTTGGGGAAAATGCCAGATTGAAAGCAGGTATTGATTATTATAGAAAATGGTACATAGATTATGCTACTAAGATACCAAATTACTTTGCTCGATAGGCCATAAATATCAGAGCAATTGGACATTTTTAAGTTCCTAATAATCTCCCTAATCCCTTTTGGTGTAGTTAATCTCCATTTGAAGGAAGGAACTGTAACAGGAAGATTGTGCACTAGTTGAATAGCAGTTGAAGCACTGTGTTCAAAATTAGATACAAGCTCATTTACTGAGCTAATAAAATAACTATTTAAATTGTCTGGTATGAAAGGTAATTCAGTATCAGTAGGTATGTGTCCAATTTCCCGATTTATGACTTTTGAGGCTGTCTTCACCTGGTTATCAGAATTTATGATTTGTCTGCTGTTAAAGTTAAGTTTTGCATGATTAATTTTATTATTGTAATCCTTCTTGAAACAGTGCCAAATAAGTTTGGTCTCATTGTTACCGGATCTTTTGTAAGAGGAGTGGAATAAGATGAGTTTGGTTGTTAATTTTAATAGGTCTGGGGTACACCATTCCTTGGATAACTTGTGGCAATTTGATCAATATAATAATTTCTTAAGAAAACAATGTTCAAAAAACAATATTAAATGTTCAAAGAAACAAGAAAAATTAATACTGCCATCAGGATTGGTTAGCATTAATTCCCAGGGAACATTTGAGATGAGAAATTTCAAATTTTCTAGTCCCACTAGGGTTATAGGTCATATGAGGGAAGAAATAACTTTGCAGTAGTGTTTGCTATTTGGGTAGTGTTTAGTAAAATTAAATTCAAGACCATAATGATCTGAAATACCGAGGTTGATTGCTTTGGTAGTGAAACAACCTGTAGGCACGCTTGTTATGATATTGTCAAGTCAGGAGTTCAATTTAGTTGGCTCCTTTTTGTCTCGGAACAAGTTAAAGGATAAAAGAGGTGAGGTTAGGGCAACTAAATCCTTGTTTAAGAATTGAATGTCAATATTCAGATCACCACAAATCATAATGTGCAAACCAAAGTTAATCAGAAAGAGCAAAATATGGTTCAAGTTGATCTCAAAAGGTTTGCACATCACCATTTGGAGATCTGTATACACAAGCAATTATAGCATTGTATTCTTTAATCCTCATAGCATTTGCTTCACAGTGCACCTAAATATAAAACCTACTAATGTCAATTCCTCTTGCAACAAGATCACAGGATGTGTAAATAGCAGTACCACCATGTTTGGCAATATTACAGGAGTAGTTGGTTACAATATTGTATCCTTCAATGTTGTATAAATTCACTTCATCCTTACTGAACAAATTGCTCTGTTATACATAAGATGTCATAGGAATCAGGATTAATTGAGACTTCAAGAGCGTTTAGTTTATTTCGTAGACAGTGCACTTTCTGACACAGAATGGAGGACCAAGCCTTGGTTTTCTTGGGGGCAGGGGGAATGGGGTAGAGAAGATGGAACGAGTATTTTGGCATCTAGTTACATGGATTTAGGTTTTGATATGCCATGTGGGCTCCTGGTGGTCACACCATTAATAGAAGGGGTAGAGGTTTCCAAGGACGGCAGAGGAGGATGTAATGCCTTCTGAGATTCGGGGGACGCATGCGTGGAGAGGAGATAACACCTTGGTCAGAGGATATGCTGTCACTTGCGTTGGTTTTGAGGGGCCTACGAAATCGAAGCGCTGAACACAAGCACCAATCGGCCAATATTCACTTTTTAAGAAATTGTAGTGAATGGAATGATGGGCACCAATCTTGAAACAGTCACTATGCTCACTCCTTTTTAACTCATCACACACATAATTGTGGCCAGCAAATTTGCTGCTAAGATGAGAGATTATATCACTAGACTTTGTATTCCCGGTCACTCGACCTAGAAAGAACCAGGCACGTCTGGGAATCACCAGGAATGAATTTTCATTTCTGATATATACATATATATGTAATTATATATATATAATTATATATATAAATATCTAAGATGGCACAAAAAGTACATAAAAAACACAGAAACACAGAAAAAGCGACACTCACATTTTTTTCTTACTCAGAAGCTTTCGGGCCATATCAGTCCTTCAACCATCTGAGATTATCTTCTGTCCTAGGATAACTGTCCACTGAGCTTTCCATTGCTCCACTGCACTTTTCTTCATGCAATTATATATATATATATATATATACACACACACACACACGTTATGGACCCCATTTTGTATATCATTAATGCTTCTTTTGTTGAGGGCACCTTCCCCATACCACTTAAAATTTCTCAAGTAATCCCTTTATGTAAGAATAAAAGCAGCCCTCTAGTTGTTAATTCCCATCGACCTATTTCCATTCAGTTCCAATTTTCCAAACTCTTTTAAAAAGCCTATTACAGACATTTGGTTTCTTATCTTGAATCCTCTGGCACTCTGTCCCCACATCAACATGGTTTCCGTAAGAATAAATCTACCTCAAATGCCTTATTTGAAACTATTAATTACACTCATGTTGGTGCTTTATTATTTCATTTTACAAAAGCGTTTGATCTCCTTAATCATAGTTTACTCCAAAATATTACAGTAGGTGTCTGAGGGGCCCCAGAAAACTGGCTGTTGTCTTATATTCAAGATGGAACTCAGCATGTTATTATTAACAGAGGTGGTGTTAAATATAAATCTCTCCCTGCTATCTTTAATCAAGGCATTCCCCAGGGTTCAATTCTTGGCCCACTACTTTTCCTTATATCCAGATCAATGAACTTCCAGTTAATTTAAGAAATGTTCCCGGCAGTCATCCCATCCTATATGTTGATGGCACAAGAATTGTTATTTCATCATCTCATGACCTTCTTAACACTAGCATCCTTGCTACTGAGGTTATTCATTCCTGGATCTTAAATAATCTCCTTAAAATTACATAATGTAAAAAAATCACAAGTCAATCAGTTTGCTCATAAATACACGGCAATTCATATATTAAACATTCCACTTGAATACAAAGCTTTGCCTCAGGTGGAATCAGCCAAATTGCTTGGTTTACATTTAAATTCCCATCTTTATTGGGATTCTCATATAGACATGTTCCTATAGTAACTTAATTCAGTATGTTTTCTAATTCGGGGTAATCATTTCACTGTATCTGTCGATGTTCTCCTCTCACTTTATTGTCGTCTTTTCTATTCGAATGTTTTCTATGTGCCTTTCTTGGGGTTCATCCGCCAGAAATGCACATCCCCCAGCTATTTCTGTCTTTAAGCAAAAAATAAAATTTTACGTCTGATGGCTAAAGCTAGACTTGACTTCCACTTTTTAGGCAGTTCAACATTTTACCTCTTCCTTGTATTTATATTTTCACTGTTATTGTATTTATAAGAAAGAATGTTACAGATTTTCTTACCAATGCAGATGTTCATAATTACGGTACCCATAATATGAATAAATTGCATTTCTTCTGTCCGCACAAAATGTACGTATCTTGGACCTAGAAACATGGGACTCATTTTTTATAAAAAAATGCCTACTATCTTAAGAACAGTATATGCCTTACTACATTTAAATGCCAATTAAAAAGTTTTTTACTTGATAAAATGTTACGTTTCTTCTGTCTGTACAAAATGTACTTATCTTGAACCTAGAAACATCCCAACCAACACACGGTGACTTAGATCTCTGATATATCCCCATCATATCTGGATATACCATGGATCGCAGATCTTTGCTGAAATCTCATATCTCTGAAGTAAATACACAGTGGGGATCTGGCAGGGATATATTGGATATGTATCAAGGATTAATGTCTGGTTTTTTGGGGATATGACATCCTTGAAGACGTGGTTGGATAATGATAAATTTGTTCATACTTCTTGATTTAAATTTTTCAACACGTATATGCCACAGTATAACTTCTTTTGCTAAATTGTCCAACTTAATGTTTCTGATAATCTAAGACCTAAGAATTTTGTATCGTCACATTGAGTTATTGCAATGACGGTAGTGGCGAGATCTATGTGTGGCCTTTGCCGTCTTAGAGAGGGGGCATTTGATGAACAGTGGCGGAGAGGAGATGAAATTATTAAGTTGTTAACAGAGCTCATAAACAAAAGTAATAAGCGATAAATACATTTCTCATTTTTCTCCATCCTCTCTCTTACAGATGGTTCACTCGGGACCAGATCCATCCTAGGAATGAGCCAGAATGAGTCCAGAGAATGACAAAATGACATGTCCATGACAAAATCTTGTTCCAGTGTAACGGAAAGGACCCAAATGAATGAGAGGAACCAAAGGACTGCGAGGAATTGAAGTAATGGTTTCACATCGTTATTGGACTGCAAAGATCATTATGTCTTCATCTGAATCAAAGAAGTGAATGACTTTCATTTTTAGTGGTTCATGACATGCCTTAAATTTATAATTATACCCATAGAATTATATTGTGCCAATTCTGACTGTATGAGTAAAATATCAGGATACTTGGACAGATGATTAGTTACATTCCTTCATAACCCTTCTCAACTTGATACATAATTAAATGTGACATTATAACCTGGGTCATTTTAAGGTGGTAAGGTAATAATAAAAGGAATGGAGAATGTGTACCTGAAGTGGGTCTCATTTTCCAAAATAAATTCTGGGAAATATTGCTCTGCATTAATTAAATATTGTTAAAATAGTTATGGTATAATATGTTGTATAGTTTAAACAATATTGAACGACAGTATGCTATTGCCAGCTAAGGAACCGAATTGTGCTCAATAGGTCCTCTCTACATAGGTAGTCCCTGGTCCTTTAGGTATTTACCATTGTGATTCAGTACGGTGAATTAGAGGAAATTGAAAAATGGATAGAGGGAGGGAGAGAGAGGACACTCTCCGTCTCATTCTCGATGCACGGCTCAAAGCATGAAAAGGTCCTTGCCTCACGTGGAAAGTCTTTCTGAAAAAAAAAGAACACTTTTGCAAAATTTGCCAAAGAAACTAGTGAGATTGCATCATGACTGTTTGCAGATAGCGCAGACCAATGAGTTTTAAATATATTTTAAACATGTACTATATACGCCATGCATGTCTGCATCATGATCGGACATACAATTTGGACACAAATTGTTTAACTTTTTGAAAAACTTCATCAGCAGATAAAATTTCATGAACTGAAATCCAATAGGAGTCGAGCTCCAATCGGCCATTGGCAGTTGAAATAAATTTTAGTAAATGCATAATTTGCCTGTAATGAAATATTAAATGGACAAACTTTAAGAAGTGATATATGCACAGATGTTGGAAACTTGACCAATAATGGAAATGATTCAAGAATTTGTAAATCTTTATTTACTGTAAGAAGAAATATATATAAGAAGGTATAGCATCTATATTATCTTTTGAGAAATCTTGTTTTTTACGTCAAATATACACGTCGGTAAAATACCTGCTTGATGGTCGATCACAACAAAATGACAAATTAAATTTGGTGCATGCTAAACACTGAGTTGTTCATAATTAGAGTTATTTATATGTGACACAATAAGGTAGTCATGATTGCCTCATTGTGACAACCTTGTTTTCATAATAATGGATTATATGGTCATTGCTATTAATTTATAATTCAGTCCAAGTTAACCAATTTTGCTTCCAAGTGCTTGTAATCATTTTGAAAATAATAAGACTTGGACCTATCAATTCATCACACCCTTAAACCCCCATGTACAAACTACTACAGCATCCGTGAAGCAGTCATTTGCCACTTGAAGAAGCAGATAACTCATTCATCTCTGTTAGGGAAGATTTTGATGTGCCGGTGGAGGTTGTTTCTTAAATATCACAACATGATTTGTAAATTGGTTGTCATTTGCACATTTTTAAAAAATTTCATTTGGTTTTTTTCAGATGCCTGGCTCAACTAGGAGAGTCACATCCTTTATAAAGTGATGGTATGAGAGAATGCATTGATATGTATACCCCAAATTGATCAAATTGGTGAAAGCAAGGTTGAGCATACCAGCCAGTTCAGTGCAATGCGAGAGGATTTTTTATACAAGTGGACTAAAATTGGTAACAGATAGAAACACTTAATAAAAGACTCATTTGATAAGAAATATTTCGCTGAAGGCCGACGAAGGGGCGAGCACTCCTTGAAATATTTCTTAATATGTGAGTCTTTTA
>WURS02442506.1:0-14825 GCA_011762765.2 Rhinocypha anisoptera
GAAGATTGTGTTCGCTATCATCATTTTCCTCTCATTACAGAATTCTATTAGCCTATCTCCTTTAGCATTTCGCTTTCAGAGTCCGAAATGTCCTATGCTGCTTCCTTCTCCAACCACTGCGTTCCAATCGCCCATTACGATCAGGTTCTCTATTCCTTTCACTTTATTAAGGACCTCTTCCAACTGCTCATATACCTCTTCTATTTCTTCGTCAGTATGGCTGGATGTTGGCATATTTAATACTAATGAGTTATATTATAAAGTATTAAGTAAATAATAAGTTTTCACTTGATGAAGGCATTAATTAATTTAAAGTTCATCAATTAAATCGACTATTTATGAAGATTATTTTTCAAGGCAACAGATGTTGGTAATATCAGAAAAATGCAATGGATCGTTTTATGGTAAAAAAAATATAATTAGCTGTGAACTTTAATTGTATCATGATGACACAAATGACCTTCTATGATCAGTTTTCCCATACAACATGAAATAATGGAGAGTAAGGGATCCCAATTATGTTTAAAAATATACTTTGACAAGCATCTAATGATTCAGTACTCGCTTCAGGAGTTTTAAGTTGTAGTAGTGTAAGACATATGTGCTGCTATTTATTATGCTGTGTTATGATTCATGTGCAAATGAGTACTGATTAATAGTTTACTTATTCAAAAATAGATAAGCAATTGAAATAAATGTAAATACTGCAAATATTTACTTAAATGAATTACTAAAATTTTATACTGTAGCTAACTAAAGAGAATTATTAAGAATAATTACATAAAATGACAATGGAAATGTAAAATGAATACTTGATAAAACAAACACTCGGAGCATATATAATCCTATAAAATATAGTAGTCCTCCATAGTAAAAGACTGAAAAACATGAAACTATATGCTTACATTTCACTCTTGTTCCCATTTGTATTAACAAGGGAACTACGGGGATCAATAATCCATAGACAGTCTTGAGGAGGATAAATATGTTCATCTTCTTGAGAAGTGGAGTTTAGAGATGAAATATGCAGACTGTTGAAATGGTGTTGAAATGAACTCCCAAAATCCATGCCAGACTCACTGCCAATACCCCCACTTACTTCATTTGTAAGAACAACCCGCGGTCCACATCCAGAGAAACAAGTGCCTCCCTTTCTGCAATTTAAAAGATAGCATTTGTAAATTGACTTGTTACACTGGGCATGATTACTTAACTTGAAGATTATTGAATTTATTACCATGCCAGATGGGATGTGATGTATGTCAATCTAATCATTAAGCAAGGCAAACTTTGTTGTTGAATCAATGAATTAATTTGTCTTTAGTAATTAAATATGATATTTTGAGTGCCAATTTGAGATTTTTCTGCACTTTCTTATGAAAAGATTCTGAAAGTCAATACATATAATTATACTGTAAAGAACTTTCAATATCCAATGTTTATTGGGATTAGAATGTTTTGACTATAGAAAAAAGTCATTGTTAAACACTTCCATTATAATTAATTAATGTTGAGTTTACTTGATTCTTCTTAAGCAGAAATGTAATATTATCAGTATAGAATTCACATATCAGTCTGAATATTGCTGTAATTATCAGAAAACTGGAAGAGAGGATCATATACCATAAATGCTGAAAAATTTTCATAATATATATCCCAAGCAGTAAAAATATGGTTGAACTAGCTCTTCCCCTTTTGACCTTCTAATTTATGAAATGGATGACAATTAAACAAGGATTTTTGAAAATGTCATGCATACATTTTATCCAAAAAGTTCTCTTTTTTGAGAAGATTAAATAACCTTAATGGAGTAATTGTGAATAAACAAAATGAACAATGATTTCATTTAAACCCCATCAAAAATTATTTTCAGCATGCTCAGTTAATTACTATGTAAATGTATTTGCAGAAATCTATGATGAACCTAATTTTAAAATGAGAGTCCCCCCTTTTTTGGACTCCACAAGGGAAAAAAATGTAATCATCAGAGAGCTAAGACGTTTGTAATAATGCTTCACATCCAATGTGTCAATATTATTTAGGTTTGTTCCACAATGGAGTTAATGCTTTTCACAATCCAATTAAGGGAAATTGTAACCAGTCACACAAATATTTTATGAGTTGAGATAATATGGATAAAGCTTTAACTTGAATAGAATTTTACTATGCACCAGTGTAGGTATGAACATACATACCTACACTGGTAAACGTAAATACCTAGATTATGCGAACCAAATGAAATTGAGGATTTTGCTTCTGAATGTAAGACGAATCCCTTTTTCTTTGGAAGTCCAGAATAGAAAAAAATATCATCTTAGACACATGCAAATACAATAGTTATAAAGGCCTTTTTACTTGACTTTTAACTGTTAATGTGTTAACTCCAAGGTCTGGTCAAAAGAATATAATCATTTACACAATGAGCACTAAATACTAAGTACAATACCTTGGATCACCAAAGTACCCCTTTTCACAGCTCTCACATGCCTCTCCAAATGTGTGTCCAGTGCAAAAACAAGAACCAGTTTTAACATCACATAGTCCTTTATCTTTATTTCCATGGCCATTACACCGGCAGAATTGACATCCAAAACCTGTTTTGGCATCTCCAAAGCTTCCAGGCCTAATTAAAATGAAAATAACAATTACCTAATGGAAAGCAATAAATTAATGCTATAGTAAACATGGCTGTAGAAATATCAGAAAGTAAAACGATTGGTGATGATATTTGCTAACATGACAAGTAGGTGGCATTTTAAATGATTAGAAACTAAATCAACCATATTTCTACTATAGCACCTCAATCAGAGGTGGACATGTATTTCTCATTGCTACATGAAAACTCGTGGCAAATTGATTCTAAACAACTGTTTGTGAGTTAAACAATTTGAGTTTCTTAATACATATATTTAAGGTGAAAATATGTACCAATTTGGCCTTTGTATATTTGTCCTGGTGTCTCAAACTAGTAAACAGAAAAAAACTATTTAGTACTGGTCTCTGAACTTTATAGTAAGACAAATCAAACACCAATGTTTTATAAAACCAACTAAATATAAAAGGAAAAAAGAGAATATATTTAACAAGGATGGTTTGTATAAAACAATATGAAATAACAAAAACTTCCTCTATCTTAGTTATAAAAATAATTATATAAATTTAAAAAGAATTAAAAATCACATTTTTAAAACAGACTAAAAAGTATGAAATAATTTCACTTATCCTCGTAAAGATTTATAACCTCATACAGATTGTCCTGAAAATTTGAGATTGTGAATTTTAATAGTTTTTAAAATAAATGTAAAATTTAAAACGAAAAAGTTGGAGCACATACTATAGATAATTGATGCATAAATAGTTCACCTAAGTCAATGAACTGTTACCAGCATTTACTCAATGACAGCAACTGCCAACACTCCGCAGTATTATCGATTGCATTCACCCCACATTTTTCGTTTTAAATTTTACATTTATTTTCAAAACTATTAAAATTCACAATCACAAATTTTCAGAACAATCTGTGTGGGGTTATAAATCTGTACGAGGATAAGAGAAATTAGTTCATACTTTTTAGCCCGTTTTAAAAATATGATTTTTAATTTTTTTTTAATTATATAATTATTTCATACTTTTTAGTTTGCTTTAAAATGTGGTTTTTAAATATATTTTCTTTGTGTAATGCCGAGTTTCCATTAGCTGGGTCCATCAAAGGAGAAGCCGGGAACTGAGGTAAAATGACCAAAGAACAGTTCTCAGAAAACACGTTTATTGCTCACGCTTTCACGATCCAAACCCAACTGCCACTTGTCTTACTGTCCTCACTCCCCCTCGTTAGCGTTCCCCCGTCACTCTCTTTGGCCACACTGTAGCCATCATAGTTACAATATTGTCATTCGCAGGCGTTACCTGATACCCCCATATTGGATCATCGCCACCAGGTGAGACACAGACATTCCCCACATGGGCGGAGGACGTACTGGGATATTACACTTATATAATTTTTCTCCCAGAGGTAATCAGTTTCCCACAGTGGAAATATGATTTTCTTCCAGCAATGCCGTGGAGGTATCAGAAATAAAATTATATTCAACTTTTTACAACTTTTTCAACAATCCCTTAACAGCCCAGAAAAATTCACACTTGGTTGCCGCAAAAAAATATATGACCCCTGCGAGGATTGAACCCACAACACCTGTACAGTAATCCCGCTCACTATCGCAGAGCCAACGTGATGTCTGACTTAAACATGGAATATAGCATGTTTAGTACTGCGAACCCCTTCCTTCTATCTCGCAAGGAAATCTTAATATATGCATGTATGTTCATATATATTATTGGATATGATTGCATTGTCATCCAGTTCTGAGTTATATTGAAAGTTCTAAGTTTCTAGCTCATGGGGAAATTGATTCCCAACTTTCACCGGAACAGATAAACAAATAAACAAACAAACACAGACAATAAAGCAAGTTAATAAACACGTGATAATTACAGAAGATAACGGGTACATAAAATATTTGCAACACAATTTTGATGTCTTTTCAGTTTTTTTACAACATATGTAGTTAAAAATGGCTGTTTGATGAAGTGTTTTAAATCTTTCTTGCATAACAGATTGCTAATATTAAGAAATATACTTTATAAGTTGCACTGTTTATAATGTAATCATGTGGCTTTGAAGGCATAGTGATAATAACCCCCTACAACAAGGAGCAGATGGGGACAAGCATGATTAACTACCCAATAAAAGATGTTTATTTGCTCATTCTTAATGAACTGTGCTTGGAACAATAATTTAAGGTATGGTGCAAATTTACACATGAAGAAAACAATATTAAATGCCAATTAAAAGAGAATTTTATCAGGGCATTATGACCCTGATGATCACCATTAGGTGTATAGTTTTTAAGAATGAATTTTCTCAGAAATTACATATAAAAGGTGTAGTGAGTGTGTGAAAAAAGTTTTGCTTAAACACCACCCCATGAGGATGATAGAAGGAAGAATATAGGAGTTAACCTGACAAAATACATATATTTACTAAATATTTAGATAAGGAAAAACAAAACTACTGCAATCTAGTCAATTAAGTTGTTCTAGTTGGCTTGTGGTAAGCAATAAACCACTCAGTAAAACAAAGATCATGGTTTATGCCCTAAACAAATAGCTCCAGCGCCTTCAAAAAAAGTATAAAATAAGTAGCAAATATGATTAAGGAATTCTGGTTGCAGGAATAAGTCAGAACAGAATTTTTAAAAGAATTTTAAAGGTAGTGTACTTAGTTGGATAGATGGCTCAAAAATTAATTAATTTCTGAGATTGGTTTTGGTGGGTTATTTGTTACAGTCAACTTTTAGGGACTAAGGTAAAAGTAAAGAGATTCAGCAATATTTACTTTCTCTTAATGAAAGATAGTTTATTTCTAAGAACCCATTAGATGAAGTACCCTCCTTATGCATATTTCCCATTTCAGCATCAGTATTCCACAGCAGTCTGTCAGACCCTAGGCTGCATGACAAGTCAGGTTACTAGCCACCGGAAATGAACCATGCTCTATTGTATATTTAGAAATGAAGTCTGATAATGTCTGAAAATGAACCTACTAATATAATGGCACTACCTATAAGACAAATGTTGTAATAAAATATTAATATAGACCTCAGTCCGGAAATACTTGTTAAAAATAAGAAATATTTCATCTGCAGTTACACCAATAAAGCATCCCATGCAATATGTTGACTGCTCTATGTTATTATGCTTCAAAATTTGTGTTGATTTCCATGATATGAAACAACAGGGGTCTTTACCTGCACTCCTCACAGAATTTTCCCTGAGTCCACTCTTGGCAAATATCACAATAACCTGGCCCTATTGGTCTAGTGTCTTCAATTTCACCTAGTGGTCTTGTTGATCCATCACAAGTTGAATGATTGTGGCACCCACAGTCAGTAGCACAATCAGGACCAGTCCATCCCAAGTTACATTGACAATGGAACTCTACTTCACCAACACAATGTCCATTTTTGCATTCCTCATAGCAACTTTAATAAAAAGTGAAAAAAAATTACACCAAAAGAAAATCAAAATTTCTACAATGACTTTTTACCATTATCACAAATAACAATTAAGTCATTGTCTTGCAACAGGATTGAATGGCAAAGATCTAAGTGGCTAATTATTTTAATGCCTTGAAGCATGTAAGGAAATCAGTAAAACAATACATGATGATTATAAAATTCCAACATGTAATCCATCTGATCATTCAGTATTTTTTATTGTTATCCGATAGATTTCCAGTTGTTTATAAAATGGTTCCGAAGGTTTATCATTCTGATAAAATGGTCAGATTTTAAGGATAGAAGAACAGAAAAGTGCAGTATTTGTTGTCCAAAAAGTTTTACTATACTATTTGCTAATTCATGTTTCATGCCAATGTTTGAAAATGTTTGAATTATATAGAATGTTTATTAATTCCACATTTCGTGAATGCATCATCATCAATTTCATCTCATGAAAAGATTGTGATGAACCAAAGACATTTTATAGCATTTAGCTTATTTGTTAAAACAGAACTAATTTACTTCTACTAAAAAGTTATGTAAATATATTTAGAACTAGAATGAATATCCAAAAATTGTAAATTTGGGACAAAAAATAGATGTGAATATAAACTATGAAATGCGAATATCTTTAAAATAATTTCCACAGTATTTAAAATGACAACTGTTAACAATTCAGGGAATTTAGAGAATCTGTTATAATTTAGCAAAGGTTAGCTGTTTATAGTTTTATGAAAAAAATTTAGTGGATGAGAGTTAACAAATGGTGATGAAATTTAACCAAAGAAATCAGTTTAAACTGATATCTGCATTTATTTGTGACTACAATCTACCTGGTGAATAAAATGTGTCACATTGTCAATATTGAACTGTCTACCTAGCAAGTGTCCTTACTCATTCCAATTTCTCAGGTATTATATCCAAATATTTATCCATCTACCATAGAAGAAGATTTTCAACAAACTTATCACCCAAAGAAGATAGAAACATTTTATTCTTTCTGTTGTTTTATTAAAAATGTTTTCCCAGGAACATACGTTTTGTTGCAGTGAGTAATTCCATCACCGATGTATCCTCTTTTGCACTGACATATATAAGAGCCATGGGTGTTGAGGCACTCAGCTTTGCTGTTACACTGATGTCTTCCGAGAGTACATTCATCAACATCAGGACAATCAGCATATGCCCACAGCCAAACCTCCTTAGAAATATCTTGATCCTGAACTTCTCCCACAGTGGTAGAGCTATTTGTTGTAGAATCATCATCAGAGCCATTAGAATTTGGGCTCCGTAATTCTTTCCCAGAAAGTAATTTTTGTATTTTCCCTTTATCCTGAATTTCCTTAGCATAAGACGATGAGATAGTGCTTGCTGTTGCTGGTATAATTCCCTAAAATTAGAATACAACTGATAACTACCAGTATGAAATTCCAGATAGTTAATAAAACATTCATATATAGCATGTTTTCTTCAAAAACTATATTACAACTACTATGAAGGAAATCTTGTACAAAAAATTTTCTAAATTTTTTTAACTATATGTAATATGAATTCCATTTAACTCTGTAATTTTGGACTTGATAAAGATTTCTCAATCCGGATGTAAGAATTATGTATACCTTTCTTAAGTACTTGAATGATTAATTTTTCAGTATAAAATCATGAGGCATAATGAATATATAGAAATCACATTTGTTATATAGAAGTATGAATGTAGCATTCTGGAATCCATCTTCAAGATTTGGAAATCCAAAATGAGTAGAAGAGAATAGGTTACTGAAATGAAAAACTTACCGAAGTCACATATTCCTCTGTTGCCGATGATTCCATTGTAGTAGATGTTAACATTTCAGTAACCATTAGAGGAGATAGATTATCTGATCGATTATTATACTTTGTATCTAATTCAACATCTCGTCCTTGACGCTTCAATTTATTACGAAAAGAAATCATCCTTGATGTAGTACGAAGATTAGGAGGGAATGAAGCTCGAGGAGTGTTGGGGCTCCAAAGAAGTTTATTTGTATGGTTCATGGAGGCAAGAACAAAAGCACAAGAGCCTGAAAAAAAGAAAAAAGATATGTAGTTTTATCTCTAATGAATACATTTTTCTAACAAAAGAAGATTATATATGTATGCATTGGGTATCAAGTCTTCCTATGAAATCACAGACAGAACAGGGGAAGGAACTGACCCTTCCCCTGATGTGTGAGTTTCTACATTCTATTGGACTTAGTGCTAGATGAACTCTCTATCATCTCTCTGAACAAACAAACCTTAAGTTTGAATACTGTGCTTTTTAAACAAATCCCAAGTCAAAATAGATTTATTACAAATAATTATGACTGTCATACAAAATGGTATTTCTTAACAAGTAAGCTCATATAGGTATGGATATAACACCATCAACAATAGAAGTCAGCCTAAAATATAGAGGATAAATTCTTAGTGCCAAAAGTTTCAATTTTCTGGCACATGGTGAGCAATTTGTAAGTAAGAGTTAACCATATATGAGCTTTAAAATATGTCATAAATTATTAATCAACTCACCTAGTTCAGGTTTCATGAAATCTCCTCGAACACAAACACCAACAGTGGGGTCATTGCTGGAATAGCACCATCCACATTCTAAACTACGTAAACATGAAGAGCAATTGAGATGCCGTTCACATGAACGACACTGCTCAGTGGAAAGAACCCCTTTTTGTTGCAAAGTGGGACCTAGTCGGTGGTGCCTCGTCAATGGAGACAAGTTTGTTTGAAGTGAAGTTGGATTGAATCCATGATGTGAGTGATGGTAGTAACTATTATCTTGGTCAACCCATTCTCTGCAGAGCCCAAACTGATATTCAGATGTATAAATTGAGAAAGAAAAGCACTCCTAAGAGAAAAGAGAAAATGTAATTTTTATCTTACTTTATCTATTTTACTATTTACCATCTATTTACTTATCTATTTTATTTTACTTAAGTTATTTGAACATTCCAAACATGGCTTCATTTCTTCTGTGATATGATTTTGCCTTCTAATTTTAATAGATAATATGATACAATGATTAACATGATTTAAATATTTATCACAGCGATTTCTGTTAATTTATATTATTAGGGTTGGATAGAAAACTAGAATATAGAGTGATTTTTACATAGTATAGCTTTCCAGATACAATATTGGATTTTGTGGGTTCATTTGTGGATTGGTACAGATTAAAAAAAAATGAGATTAGCTAAATAGCAGTGTCTTTTTAAATAGCAAAATTCAAAATTTCGAATGAAGAAAATTTGGACTAATTTTCAATTAATATTTTTGATAAAAGAAAAGCTTATTCTTCTGAAACTCCATATTTAAGATTAAAAAAAAATGTTTTCATTAAATAATTTAAGGCTGAGTAGACAAGGAATCTATGTTCAACCTTCTCTCCAAGGAAGTCACTGACAAAAGTCACTGACAACAAGCACTAATAGGCAACAGCAACAACCACATACTATGTGTTGGTTTTAACCTGAAGCTTCATCCCTATGCCATATCCTCTCGCAATACATTTGAAAATCCACTGTCCCTCCTGTTTTACACCATGTTTGACCCTGCTATAAATGAAAGACCTTTCCAACAGCCAAAAATAATCCCATGGCTGTGAACATTGGATTTTTCCATCACAATGCCTCAGCAAGATTTGACTGCAGGGCTACTTTCCCTGTCCTCAGCTACTGCGGTAGTGCTACCTACCCTCAGTCAGTTTGGTACTCATGTTCAGTTTGGTATTCATGGTAAGTGTTCTCAGAAAAGTTTTTGTTTATCTAGAGCATTTTTAAAGATTCATTTTTTGCTACCTCAAATAATATTAGTTCATGAATGAATACCAAGTAGTTTGCTGAGTTATCATGATTGTTAAATGGCATTCTACTGTTAATATTACCATAGAACCTCTAATAAATGAAATCCAGGGGACTGAAATTTTGCCAATTTGTTAATGGGGAGTTCATTGTTATAAGGTGTACTGTACATTGTATCACTCAAGAGGCAACCGAATAAATTGGGTGGCTGTCAGTACATGCAAGGGAACACGCTACTGCATTTCAGGAAAGTTGATTTGAAAAACAAAATCTGCAAAAAATCAAATTCTTTCACTTTATTGTGAGAAATGGGCATTACAAACAGAAATTCGATTCTAAAAAGGCCACACAAGCAAAAGATCTCATATTGCACAATAAAAGTGATTATCGGCATGATATTAAGTGACTATAGAACTCATTGAAAAAAAAATTCCGTCTATAAAAACACTGATCGGCATTCTTGCTGGAGCTGTTTCACGTGCCAAGCTGGAATAATTGTACACCTGGGAACTTATTCACTTTGACCTAACCTGAAAAAAAGCTCCATACAGTGTCATTAAAAGTTTTTGTCTCTCTCTCGGACACTGGAGATGCTTTTCCACTTAATGCACTAGCACAAAAAGGTTAAAAGTTGATTCTATTAGGATGTATTAATACAAGGGTTTTTAACACATCTTTAATAACTTAGTGAGGCTTCTTCCAGGTGTAATGACGAGAACATATACAAGAGCCAAAAATTGCAACATATGCTTTAAGAAGAAAATTATGTTTTTGTCCACATTTGACCAAAAAATGTATGCAGAAAATTAAAGTAAACATGAAGTTAAAAGAGATTTTTTAAACTTATTACCTGAGTAGAATCACACCAAACACACCTCCCTGCTTCTCCTAGACACTCACTGCAACTTGTACGGATATGGCATGGAGAAGGACATTGAGAGATGCTAATCACAGCATTTTTAAACCTGAAACATAAAAATAATGTTAAATTTTATGATATTAATAATTGTTACGCTTAACTCTTTTTTATACTTTTAAATATTTAGAGAAAAGGCATGAACATAGATTCAATTAAGAATTAAATTGGCTGGAGAGTTAAGTAAACCAGAGTTATAAAAGTAGCACGGATAAGTGAAAAGACAAAGAGGTAACGATTGCTGAAGAATAATACATATAAGAAAGAATGTTAAGTTACTTATTAGGATAAAGTACCACCGATTATCCTATCCCATTATAAACCTACTTATTGTAGCTTCGGTGAGGGAATTCAATGGTCTAATGCTATTCATTTCTTTTCCAATGATATGTACCACTACTATTTTTTATTCAGTGGAAATAAGTTTTAAAATATTCATTGTAATATTAATGTTAAAACAAAGGAAATTTTGCTTATTGAGTGTATTTTCATGACATTGTTTTTATATTCAGATTTAGGTTTTCAAATATCTTAGCAAACCATACTCTGCAAGTGATTTTCCATTGTATTACTTCCCTACCATTCTCTTGTTTTACATTTATTGTTCTTTCTTTGTAACAAATCTAAGGTCTCAAAGGTGAAGTAATATCATGCATTACAACAATGTAGTTTAAAAAATTTACTTCCACCATTTTCAGTAAACAATATACGGTGCCTTCTATTATTGAAACTTCAAATAATTCTTTGGCTTATATTTAAGCTAAATATTTATGGTATAGTAAAGCATTTTTAATCTGGTCTTTTAACAGTAACTAGGCCCATATATACCAACCTTCCTCTTCGTACACAGTGTGCATCTTCTGTTCGCCACTCACAGATATCTCCAGCACCCATGCAGGTTTCACAGGAGACAAAATTGGAGCAATTAGGGCAGCTTGATGGGAGAAGGGTTAAATAATGCCACTCTCTATTTATTGATGAGGATGACAAACTTGGGGGGTACAGACATTCTTCAGTTTCATTCACAGACCGTGACATGCATTCTCTTAATGTTTCACACCACCCACAATTGGAGTCTGAGAGGCAGTGGAGACAATTGTGATAGGAACTGCATGATCCATTTGAGTATGGTTCCAGGTACTCAAAAGTAAATACCTAAAGATGAAAAAATAATAGGATTCACAGGTTTGGAGTGTAACTTAGTGGAATTTTTCCATGATGGGATAAAGAATGAACAACCTTTGTAAATTCCTTAAAATTTATTATATGACCATGTTTCGACATTTTGTATCATCATCAGGTCACCTGATGATCAGGTAACCTGATATATCACCTGATGTTGATACAAAGTGTCGAAACCATGGCCGTACAATAAATTTTAAGTGGAATTTACAAAGGTTGATCATTCTTTATTCCATCATGAAAAAATAATCTTAAAATTTATTTGATTCTCTACTGCTGGAGAAAACTAATACCATAGAACAATAGGAAAATATAAATCATATAAAAAGGAAATACCACAAAAATATTTAAATTTCAATGACTTTTTGCTAATATTATTGTATATATACATAAATTTGCATATATGCATTTGAATATGAATTTGGTAGCAGAGAAGAACATATTGCCATTCGTCTTAGATCCCAAATAAGAAGAAAATGATAAAAAATATAAGCAGTAAGTAGAAACATGTTGGAAAGTGAAGAATTGTAAGCTTCTTATTTGCTGGAACACTTAGGTACTGAAGATGAACATTAAAGTATTATCTATCACATAATATGGATATCCATGCACCTGAAGTTTTGGGTACCGAAAATTGTACAATTATGCATTTGAATAGTGCTGCATGTAATTATTAGTTTTACCTAAATATGCAATGCAATCTGAAACTAAATAACAAATAAAATATTATTAAAATACCTTAAACACTATTTAACATTGCTAATGCTGAATGCAGAATCCAGAAATCTAATACAATGCTGAAACATTTATTGAAATGTTTCATTTTTTAAGTTAATTTTTACAGTTACAAGTAATTTTTCACAGATTAGAGTTTCTTTTTATATGTACTTTTAATCCTTAAGAGAAATCAGTTTTGGGGAACACTATGAATACTGTGAAGCAGTACACATTTTTAATTAATTTAAACATTTAAATTTCTTCTATTAATAATTACAGACAAACATAAATACTCTGGACATTGTTATATTGATACACTTATTAAAAACATTTCATTATGAATTTTAATCTTTTGATTGAGTCATTTATTCTCATGAAAAATTATACTTACAGGATAGATACATTAATAACTTGTATAGACAATAAGCAAAAACCTTAAAGCAAATAAGCTATGGTAACAGCAAATTCATTTTATTTCAATTTAGAAATATTAACTTAAAAAGGCTAAACTCTCTGAAGACAATTAAACCTCAATGTCTTTCACGTGAGCTCTAGATTAATAATCTGAATTCATTAACGAGAAGTTTTATTAACATTACTGTATGAATGCTATTACTGTATTTAGGTTGATTTTTAATCACGAAGAAATTGAATGAGTAAAATAATGAACTTACTTTATTACTGTTATCTGAATTGTAACTGTACAATAACTCCATTTTAGAATGATGGTGGGCACTTGAAGAACCATTCCCCCGTGCTGTTTTTCTAGCTTCAAAGTCAACAAGATGCTTTCCATTCCATGCAGAGGAAGCATCCTGAGCATGTGCTTCAGTCCTTGCAAGAACTACAGGCTCACCTGTGCCTTGCAGCCAGAGTGCAAGAGTGCAATTTCTGTTTTCAGCAGTCAGGTTAGCCACAAGTTCCTGTAAAATAGAACACAGAAAAAAGAGGTGAAAAAACACACACTACAAAAAGTATAAATGCAATAGAATTTGCATCAATTAATGACTAAAAGTAATTAGTGAGGAGACTAGTTGGAACAATGAGAGAGAAGAGAAATGGTCAAGGAGAGAGGAATGCTGGAGGCAAGTTCAACTTGAGGCACTCATCGGGAGAGGTTACTCAATAGATTAAAAGAATACCTACCAATTTAGGAGGAGTAGTATGAGGCCTTGATACTGATAGACTAGCAGATGAATAACTAGCACATATTCTTAAGGTGGTTCCAGTAGACCGAACTGGGACCTTTGAGGACGTATGTAGCAACATTGATTGGGGAGGCCAAAGAAATCCAAGTAGCCTTGCACGGACTTCATCCCCAGGAGGCTGTTCTGCTCGAGTGCCAAATGCTCCAGGTAGGTTAAAATCAGCAGTTGTGGCATTTATGATTCCAACCTGAGAGAGATAACAAAGAACTTCAGAATTGAAAAAATTAATCTAAGCAGCAGAAAAAAATGGTAGACACAATGTGATTTTATTATTTAGTTTTCTGAAAAAGTTTTCATTCATAAATAATTTAGACATTATGATGACTAAACTATTTATGATAAATGAGTCGTATCCTACAAAATATTAATTGGAAATACAATTGTTCTACAATTTAAAAAATTGTTTAAAACTAAGTATGCATGTACAATAAAAAATAAAGTCATAATGATGTTATTAATAATGGTTCAGCTCATTTAGGACTACACAAAGCATGTACTCAAAGTACTAGTTAAAAGTATTTGCCTTCATCTGTGCCCATATTTTCTTGATTTGTGACCTATGCTCTCTTCAGACCAATTTTTCCTTGGTTCATTCCTAATGATCAAATTGTCATTTATAAAATTTGGACATAAAGATCTATCATAATACTGAACAAATCTTATTGTCTGAACAAGTGTTATAAAACTGTGGTTCAACTTAAATTTAATTCCTTTGAATTACGGAAGAAATTGATTACTTCTTTCTCAATTCCACATATTGTGGGTGTACGGTATTCATTCAAATGTAACAATGTATGAACCCATTACACTGTATTACTCACAGCTTATTAAGTGTCGCTAAAACATGTCTGTGCTCCCCCCCCCTCTTACACCCACCAATCCCTCTCAACTACACACCCAATGCCCCCCT